>JAOXOE010026634.1:0-21035 GCA_028565055.1 Phoeniculus purpureus
CTGCTGTGGCAGGGGGATTGGACTAGATGATCTTTCGAGGTCCCTTCCAATCCCTAATGATTCTATGAGTCTATGATATTACCTTAAATAACCATTTCACAGGTTTGTAATGCCAGAACTATTAGCCAACTAAAGAGGCATTACCTGCTAGGCTCTCCCTTTTCCAGGCAACAGAAGATTTTTCTCTCTTTTATATCAGATTATTATTTTATACTAATTACACACCATTTTTTAAAAAAGTAAACAAGTACTAACGGTAAAGCTTCTTCTACCAAGCTGGAGACAACTCCTAAAATAGATACCAAAAAGTTCATTTCAAGAAGAGTTTGACAGCAGTACTATACAAAACCCAAACCAGTTGGTTTGTTTCTGAAGGAAAATGGGTGCAAAATTGAAACAAGAACTCACCTGACACCAAATGAAATCGTGTCATAAGTAGAGTAGTGGTTTATCAGAGCACATTTTGGTGTATGTCTCCTCAGATTTCTTCCTACTTTTTCAACTATAGCTTCTCCCGTGACGTTTCTCTTTAATAAAAGGTCAGGTTATGCGCAGTCGATGACCAAGAAAAAAATGATAAACTAGCACACGTGAATCAGTAGGCAAGTGCCAGGGTAAGGAGTTTTATTCTCACACGTTGAGATGCAACACCACAAAATACATCCCCAAATTTAAAAAGTATTTTAGTCTCCAGCGTCAGATCTTCTTGTTTTCCTGATTATATTCAAGTCCATATTTACAGAAACTTTTTCTTGAATGTGGTGTTTGTACCTCACCTGTGGTTCTGCACCATCCATCAACATGGAAGATGCTAGACTTGCTAGCATCTGAAAGTCATCTTCTAAAATGAAATCTGTAATATATCGGCCTATGCCTACACTTAATTTGTACCCACGCCTGTAATGAAGCTGTCTATGCCTAATTTCCTCGCTTAAAAGCCATTTAGTCAATTCAGCTTCACCTCAATTTAAAAAGAAAAATATTTAGTCTCCTCACAACAGTGGAGCATTCAAAAGAATATTCTCAAAATACCCAGAGTGTAGTTGGTTCTTTGGTAGGGGTAGACTGGCATTCAACAGCACCAGAAAGATAATACTCAGACAACACTCTGCCAATTAGCTTTTTGTTCTGGGGCCACATTCCTGTTACTCTTGTCCAGTGGAGACTGGACGGTCTCTAGACAACTGAATGGAGGAGGAAAGTTCCCAGCTTTGGAATGAAGGGGTTTAGCCCCCGTGTTCATTTTCCCTGAATGAGAACACATTTTCCAAGTGAGAGAGGAAGACTTCACAATAAGTTCCATTTCAAACAGGGTTGGGTTAAGGCAATGACTAAGCTCACAAAAAACTAATATACCCTCTACAATTTTCATGTGGTCCCAAACAACTCCATTTGAACATGTTCTCAAAATACCCACCCAGGTGCTGCTGCCAACCTGCAAGCACTATTGAAAAGGCTTTGGTTAGAATTATTGTCTGGCCATAACCAACTTGAAATAGCTCAGGTTTTGAGGTAATTTGATTTATGAAAAGTGCTGTGAAGTGTTATATTTTATTAACAAGTATATATTCATTTATCAAAAAAACACTTTATGAAGTAATTAAAAATACATACAGTTTACTCAACCCTAAGGAGTAAATCGCATGTCTGAGGTAATAATTCTTCTCTACATTCCATCTCCAGTAAATACATGTAAATGTGCTACAGCTAAAGACAAAAAAGACCGAAGAACACCAACCTGCTAAATAAAACCCCAGTCTTCAAAAGGAGCCCGTGCTGTCTCCTTAAGAAATAATGCCCTCTATTGCTTGGTTACAGAGCTGCACCATAGCAAAAGAAACAGCTGCTCAACATGTATGGACTGAAATCTTGGGAAAACAAATTACTAGATAGATTTTAAAATAGCTACTATTTCTGTGCATTATCTCTCAGAACTATGAGGATACATGAAATGCATGTATAAAAACAAATGCCCATCAAAAGCAGCATTTCTACCAGCCTTGCTCTTCATTTTTCATTATATACCTGCATAGCATGGCTGCAAATATCTCGCTCTAAATAAACATACAAAATCAAGATGAATATTGTCTCCATAATACTCCTATGCATCATACTTTGATTATGAAATGACCAATGTTTTTAATTTAAGTAATTGCTTTGGCATGCATTTTCCTTGAAAGTTATATATTTGCTGCCTGTCCTTGAGTCTACATCCCCTTATTACTTCATATAGTCTCCTTCAGAGACGTATGTACACTATTTATGCACAGTATTTTGCCTTTGAAAGATAACTAGCTCAAAAATCTTACAACTCTTACATTTACAGCATGCAATTTCATAGCACGCTACCACAAAGAAGTGCTCTGAAGTGTTGTCAAAAAACAGCAGAAAAATGCCTGCCGATTTATTTTACATCAGAGGAGAAAGAGACTCATGAATGCTATTCTAGAGAGGTTACCTTGGAACTGGTTCTATTCTACATAACATTTGTTCCCTAAGGAAACCCTGTAAAAGAGAAATTCTGAAGTGAGATTTAAACAGTCACCAGTTAGTACTTCCAGGAGCAGGTACTCATCTTTTTCCTGCCTTTTGCTCTTACTTATGTGGCCATCCAAGTTAGTAGTCAAAGACGCTAAGGATGTTCACAACACACTAATACTTTTTTCTGTAAGAATACCTATTCTATTTGTATGGCACCTAAAAATGCCAACTCAGAGACAGTTTACTCTAAGACTGTTTAAAAGTGCATCAGTGATGAGCTTCAGGAATGCATTATCCTTCTGTTTTGTTTTCAGTAGTACTTAACATTGTCCTGTCTTAAAGGATGAGGCATTGTGGAAATGCAAAAACCTAATGTCAAAATAATCCCACATAAAGTCATTGTCTCTCCAGCAAATATTTATGATAAGCTTTATTTCATCTGGCCCAGGCTATGGAAAAGCAAACAAATTACTAACCTTGAAATAATTATTTTTCTGTCAGATACTGATTTGAATTTTCCTCCTTTCCCAGCGTCACATTGGCAACATCTGGAGAAGCAAATACTCTGGAGAGAAGATAATGGTTTTCTCATGTGGAGAAATATACAGAAAATCAGGTTAGAACCAAGAACATTAAATCAGGTTGCTCTGCATTAGCTGAGAGAAATTGACAATATATACTGTAAGATAAAATATAGAAAAGATAATTTCATTGTATCAGATATGTAAAGAGACAGCACTCTTCAAACGCTTTCAGTTCTTTATGAGCGAGGCTACAATTTCTATGAAAAGAAACGGCATGCTTCAACAACTCTGTCACCAGTTGATCAGGTCTGGGATTGAGATTTACTAATTAATGTAGTTAATGTGCTAATGGGCCAAAATAAGGTAAAAAAAGAAAATTGAAAAAAACATATAAAGTTGCAGGTAAAAACAAAGACTGGCTCAATTGGGGGAGAAAAAAAATGAAAGCCACATTTGATTCACACAACATGGAAACCCTAAAAACACACATACAGAGATTAAAGACACATTCTTACATAACTGGGCCAAACTCTGCTACCTCCCTCCCCTCATCGAGAAGAAACAGGTCTTTTCGTTGCAGAAATGGGGTCTCCATAGCTCAGCATGCGCACCTTCTGCTCAGTGCCAGTAATTCATTTAAAGAGAAGTTCCTTACTCCTTGTTCTCTGAGAACGCCACCTGATCCAGTTCATCATCTTCCATGAGCTGCAGACAGGGTTCTGTTGCTCCATTTCACCACAACATTGACAGTTAGTAGATGCAAGACTGGTCAGAATTGAAGCTGGGGAAGAGTATGAAAATCAAAACTGCTTATCAAGAGTTGCCATAGGACTTCACAGTTCCTCAGACTAATACTACAATATGCTCAAAAATTAAAGAGAAAATTTATTTTCTAAGAAAGACTGCATAATCTGGTACACTGAAGTTTATTCCTTTTCATGTAAAAATAAGCAAGCTCACAGTTATAATCCAAACAGATGAGAATGTCAAAAAAGACAACTTATTTAGACTGTCACCCCACTTCTGATCCACCCCAGGATGCTGTTGGCCCTCTTGGCCACAAAAGCACACTGCTAGCTCATGGTCATCCTGCTGTCCACCAGGACCCCCAGCTCCCTTTCTCCTACACTGCTTTCTAACTGGTCACTCCCCAACCTATACTGGTACCTGGGGTTGTTCTTGCCCACATAAAAGACTCTACACTTACGCTTGTTATATTTCATTAAATTTCTCTCTGCCGAGCTCTCCAGTCTGTCCAGGTCTTGATGAATGGCAGCACAGTCTGCTGGGGTGTCGGCAACACCACCCAGCTTTGTGTCATCAGCAAACTTGCTGTTCTTCTCCCCCTCTACTCTGCACTGGTGACACCACATCTGGAGTATTGTGTGCAGTTTCGGGCCCCTTGGTTCAAGAGGGATGTGGAGCTGCTGGAGGGAGTCCAGCATAGAGCAACAAGGATGATGAAGGAAGTGGAGCACCCCCCTTATGAGGAGAGGCTGAGGGAACTGGGTCTCTTTAGCTTGGAGAAGAGGACATTGAGGGGTGACCTCAATAATGTTGATTAATATGTGAAGGGTGGGTGTCAGGAGGATGGAGCCAGACTCTTCTCAATGTCATCCAGTGATAGGACAAGGTGCAGTGTGTGTAAGCTGGAAAATAGGAGGTTACACATAAATATGAGAAGGAACTTCTTTACAGTGAGGGTGACAGAGCACTTTAACAGGCTGCCAAGGGGAATTGTGGAGTCTCCTTCACTGGAGACGTCTAAAACCTGCCCGGATGTGTTCCTGTGTGACTTGGTCTAGGTGCTCCTGCTGTGGCAGGGGGATTCGACTGTTTGATCTTTCGAGGTCCCTTCCAATCCCTAATGATTCTATGACAGCCTGGCTGTGGCCCTTAGTGCCCTGCTGTGGCCACTGTTGGTGGTGTTAGGTCCTGGGCTGGGCTGGATGAGCTCAGGGGGCTTTTCTAGCCTCTGTAATTCTGGGATTCTGTATTTTTTGGTAGAATTTCCAATTTTGGAAATGCATTTTATTGCACATCCAGGCAGTAGCCACAGGCATTAGAGACAATCATCTCTATCTCATGTTGACACATTCAAACTGGTTTCCAAACAGTTGTGTAACTTAATACCAGTTGCTGCTGATATGGAGGAGTACGGAGGTTGGCTCGAGCAAATCCCCTGAGTAGAGTAGCTTTGCACTGCCATAGCTACAGCTCAAGCACTAACAGAGCTCCTAAAGCCTTAGGAAGTCTTCGCTTAGCAGCTTTGTTCAACAAGTAAAATAATTCCATCAACTCCACTTGTTTGATAACTCCCAGGAATCTTACAGTCTCTTCTGGAATTTATGACCTCACTTAGAGATTCCAGCACCCAGCAAAAGTTCTCGGTTTATGGTGAATATTGAGCACTCACTGTTCTTGGGAAGGGAAGCAAAAGGTTAATCAGCATAAGAGTCACCGACAGTGCTCCTGGCTTATTTTAATGGGTAGCTAGAAGAGAAATTTGAATGTGTTTTGCCTACACACCCAGTAGTGTTGAGACAAAACAGTGATGTTAATCTGATGAGGATTTATTTAATCTTTATTTCATCATAGGGTTGTCTAAATATGACTTTTATTTTACACTTTTTCCTTCTTCTTGGGAAGAAAGGGTAGATCTGAAGCTTAGGAACAGGATTTAGCAATGGCCTTGGCACAGTTGGGTTCATGGTTGGACTCAGTGACCTTAAAGGTCTTTTCCAACCTGAATAATTCCATTACTCTGTTATTCCACCTTTAACTAAAAGTATAAGTACACTGAGTAACTGCTTTTGCTTGTTTCTTTTCCCTCCCTGGAGTGTTCATTCCTTTGGATGAGGTAGGAGCAAGAGGAGAGAGAGAAAGTGCTTCATGTTGTAAAACTAGTAAATAATGATTTAATTATTTTGTCAGGGGATCAGGACAGCTGCCTCTTCTTTACCTCCTGCTGAACCATCTTTTTTCAGCTGGAATATTGATCTGGAAAGAAATTAGTGTTTTATTTCTCTTGCAAGCTCTTGAATCAGGAAAAACCAGACAGAAGGTAGGTTTTCTTTCATGGGGATATGTTTGAGCCTTGTAAATGTACCTTAGGAGGGTGTAATCCGGGTCATTTGGGACCCCATAGTTAATATAAGTGAGATTGCATGTGCTTTGGTGTACAGTTTGCAGAATCACAGAATGACTGAGGCTGCATAAGCCCTCTAAGCTCATCCAGCCCAGCCCAGGACCTAACATCACTACAGTGGTCGCACCAGGACACTAAGGTCCAAAACCAGGCTGTCCTTCAACACCTCCAGGGATCGAAACTCCACCACTGCCCTGGGCAATCCAGTCTAGGCTCTGATCACTTTTTCTGGGAGGAAGGGCTTCCTAACTTTCAACCTAACCCTCTCCTGGCAGCTTGTGACCCTGCCCTCTCATCCTGGTGCTAGTTGCCTTGGAGAAGAGCCTGACCCCCACCTGTCTTCAAATTCCCTTCACGGAGCTGGAGAGAGGGAGAAGGTCCCCCCTGAGTCTACTCCAGGCTAAACACCCCCAGCTCCCTCAGCCTCTGCTCATCAGCCTCATTGCTCCTCTGGACTGGCTCCTGTTCAGCTGGTTGTCAACCAGTACCGCCAGGTCTCTCTCTGACCGGATGCTCTCCAGCCACTCATCCCCCACCAAGGCTGTAGCTGTAGGGGGTTATTGTGGCCAAACTGTAGGACCCTGCCCTTGGCCTTGTTGAAACTCATCCCGTTTTGGCCTCTGCCCACTGATCCAGCCTGTCCAGATCTCTCTGCAGCATCTTCCTCCCCTTGTTGCTGAAGCCATTCATGTCCAGTACTGTGACCAGTATAAAAGCCTGTAAGGACTATGGATCAGTGATGACCCTGAAGATGCTCTTCTATGAGCTGCATTCACTGCATTGCAACGGGGAGTAGTCAGAGTATTCCCAAATAAGCTTTCTCTTGTTTAGTAATTAATCTTCTGAAAAAAAAATAGGCATCTCTTAATTTCTTGCAATCTTCAGAGCTTTTCTCTGTCTCACATGTATCCCATTAGATTTCTTCTCATCTATCCCGCCCTTTAGAAACTAATACAGGGTAGATCAAAACCATTCCTCGCATCCACAGGCTTTTTAAAGCGTGGAATGCCGACTGCTTCTGTATCAGGAGCTGAGTCAGTTATTTCCTGAGCTAGGAGGTTTTTTTAAGACGAGATCATTGTCACTGTTAAAATGCCAGCGAGCTGAAGATGGACTCTATCACTCCTCTTTAGGAGCTCTAACGTTATGATTCCTCTGGGAATCATCATCTTGGCATGTTATTTCAAGGCTTTTTGCTGAAATTAAAGAGGGAATTCTCATCTCAATTTTATTTATGGGGGAATTTTTTTTCATCCCTTCGTGCAGCACTTAATTTGCTGGCAGGCATCAGTGACTGATAGTATGTTGTTTGCAGCTTGAGCTGTAGTGAGACCGGCCAAAAAGTCATTGATTTGAGTGATTTGAGGCCGAGGTCATTAAATGCTGCATCAGAAAGCTGTTTGGCGAAGCTGTGGTTCATGGAGCTCTTGTTTCTTCGGTTGAATTTGAAATTACTCTCAAGTACAAGACAGTGACAAAGAATCGCACATTGGGTGAGGTTGAAAGAGACCTCAGAGCTCACCCAGTGCCAGCCCCACTACTATGGGCAGCGACACCTCTCACCAGACCAAGGTGTCCAGAGCCCCATCCAATCTGGCCTTGAGCATTTCCAGGGATGGAGCAGCCACAAAATTCCTGAGCAACCTGTTCCTGTGCTCCCTCACAGGGGGGCATTTCTTCCTCAGATCTCACAAGAATCTCCCCAGTTTTAGCTTGAAACCATCCTCCTTGTTCTGTCACCAGAGTTCACCAGAGTGCAGAGTGCCTCAGAAGAAGTCCTCTCCAGCTTTCCTGTAGCCCCTTCAGGTACCAGAAAGCTGAAGAAAGCTTCTTCCTCATCAGTGTCAAAACCAGTCAAAACACAGTTCTATTTTCACTGAAAGCAATTGTGTCAATGAGAAGTGCCACATTTCACAGAATCACACAGAATCACAGAACATTAGGGATTAGAAGGGACCTTGAAAGATCATCTAGTCTAATCCCCCTGCCAGAGCAGGACCACCTAGACCAAGTTGCACAGGAACATATACAGGTGGGTTTTAAACATCTCCAGACAAGGGGACTACTCAACCCCTCTGCGTAGCCTGTTCCAGTGCTCTGTCACCCTCACTGTGAAGAAGTTCCTTCTCGTATTTCTGTGGAACCTCCTATATATCCATACAGTGTTGTTTATAAGTCCTCAATTTATATTTATTATCCATTTATTACCTATTATTTATAACAGATACACTTATTTAAGATTAAATGAGCAATTTCTAGTTATACATAGACCTGTACCATCTTTTCTTTTTTTAATTGTTTTTTTATTAGGATTTTTCCCATTTCCTTCTCTAAACTCTAAAAACCCCACCTTTTTTTTGCATATCACTTAAAATCATAGTCTATAGTGTTAACTTCAGTTTTCAGAGGTTAAGTAGATCTGACTTCAGTAAATTACATTTCTCTCTCTCCCTTCCTAGGGTCGCACCTAGTACACCATTCTTTCAGCTGATAACTACTTATGTGCTGGTAGCACTTGTTGGTATTTGTCTTCTAACTTGTCCTATTTTCATATTTTCCCTAATTTTGTAGCCAGGGGAAACCCCCCTGATGGGTTTCTTTCGTGCATGTGCTCACATGCTTCTCTGAATTTAACAATAGTAACTGTGCACTTGAACTGCGGGTATCATAGAATCATAGAATCATAGAAGCTGATGCGAAGAAATTTGCCAGTCAATACAACCGTTTTGGAGGGTAAACGTGTAAATAATTTCACCTCTAGGAACAACAGAAAATCAACACTATCAGTGTCATCCTAAAGCTGTCGCTATATTTGTGCCTCATCGCAAAGCAGCCTGCTGCAGCCACGCATAACTACAGACAGTGGTTTGGGGAGAATCTAATACAAGCCAGGATGCCATTGGCCTTCTTGGCCACCTGGACACAGTGCTGGCTCATATTCATCTTCCTGTCAATTAGAACCCCCAGGTCCCTCTCTGCCACACAGTTCTTCAGCCATACCTCCCCAAGCCTGTAGTGTTGCATGGTGTTGTTGTGGCCCATGTGCAGGACCTGGCATTTGGTGTTATTGAAGCTCATGCCATTAACATTGGTCCATTGCTCCAATCTATCCAATCCCCCTCTGAAGAGCCTCCTGCCCTCTGGCAGGTGAACATTCCCACCTAACTTGGTGTCATCTGCAAACTTACTAGTGATATACTCTGTGTCCTTATCAATATCATCAATAAAGATATTCAACAGAGGTTGTCCCAACAACAAGCCGTGAGGCACACCACTGGTGACAGGCCACCAGCTGGATTTAACTCCATTACCCACAACACTTTGGGCCTGTCCGTTCAACCAGTGTTTTACTCAGCAGATTGTGTGCTTGTCCAAACCATGAGCAGCCAGCTAAATCACAGAATTATTGAGGCTGGAAAAGCCCTCTAAGCTCATCCAGCCCAGCCAAGGATGGACTAATACCACCAACAGTGGCCACACTAGGGCACTAAGGGCCACAACCAGGCTGTTCTTCAGCACCTCCAGGGACCAAACACCACCACTGCCCTGGGCAGTCCATTCCAGTGGCTGATCACCCTTTCCATGACAAAGGAAAAAATCCAATGTAACCCTCTTCTGGCAGCTTGTGACCCTGCCCTCTCATCCTGGTGCTAGTTGCCTTGGAGAAGAGCCTGACCCCCACCTGTCTTCAACCTCCCTTCATGGAGCTGGAGAGAGGGAGAAGGTCCCCCCCTGAGTCTCCTCCAGGCTAAACACCCCCAGCTCCCTCAGCCTCTGCTCATCAGACTTTCCCTCCAGTCCCTTCCCCAGCCTCATTGCTCCTCTGGACTTGCTCCAGCCCCTCCATCTCTTTCTTGAAGTCAGGGGCCCAGCAGTGACCCCAGTACTCAAGCGGAGGCCTCCCCAGTGCCCAGTACATCCCTAATCCTGCTGGCCACACTATTGCTGATCCAAGCCAGAATGCTGTTGGTCTTCTGGGCCACCTGTGCACCCTGCTGGCTCCTGTTCAGCTGGATGTCAACCAGTACTGCCAGGTCTCTCTGTCAGGCTGCTCTGCAGCCTGTATAGCCACAAATAACTTCTGCTTTCCCTGAGGCTTCAGGTGTGTCCAGCTGTTCTCCACCTTTTTACTGCCAAGCTGAGGACACTCCTTGTTGCTGGATGTCATTGTGCCTGCAGAGCTAGATCAGTACTCAAGCAAATTGTACAGATTTTGTGTTTAAATCCTCTTGTCCTGAAGCAATCAGATCTCCCAGCACAGCGCCTGCAGCCTTAATTCCCTTGTTTGCAGAACTCACAGTCGAAGCAGCAATGAAAAGGCTTTCATTAATTCCAGGAGCTGAATTGGAGAGCTTTTGTTGTTATAGCTGAAGCAATATAAGCAGGTTATTTCCCTTAGCAGCTGGAATAATTCATTCTTCATCAAGAAGTCACTACATCACTAATCAACTGCATTTCAGTAGCACGAAGGAAAAGAATGACTGTCCATGCCTCACAGGAAATGTAATGATGGATGGACACGTTTAATTACAAGAGAAGTGGTGCAGGTACTATTCAAGTGAGGGTGTTGCAGCAGCTAATATCTTCAAATATTTGTGATAACTGTGTGCAAGCAACTGATCATGAATCTTCATAAGGCCTGAGTCCTTCATCCGCAGAATGAACAGAGTAATTCAGCTTCAGCCCCTCTTTGGATAATAAAAATCAATACGGAAGTGTTGAAGGCCAGGTTGGATGTGCCCTCAGTAAGCTGCTCTAGTGAAGGTGTCCCTGCCTCTGCAGGGGGTTTGGAACTAGATGATCTTTAACGTCCCTTCCAACCTCAGCCATTCTATGATTCTATGGTTGTTCAACTTCTAAGTGCTTTGACCATTTGGGAGGATGTGTCTTACTATAAGACCTTTCTTAGTATTATAGACTGCGGTCTAATAAAGTGTTACAGAGTCTTTATAAAATCTTATAAATACTTTATAAATCTTTAAAAAATCTTTATAAAATCTTATAAAGCCTTATAGATTGTAGTCTAAAAAATCATAGAAACATAGAATGTTTTAGGTTGGAAGGCACCTCCAAGATTGTCTACTCCAACCTCCCTGACACGGGCAGTGATGCCTCTCAACCAGACTTGGTTGCTTAAGGCCTCATCCAACTTGGCTTTGATCACCCCTAGGGAGGAGGCATCCACACCCTCTCTCACCAATCATTAGTATAGTCTCTTCACCCTTGGACTGAAGAACTTCCTCCTAAGATCTAGTCTAAACCTGTTTCCCTTCAGTTTCAAACCATTTTCCCTTGTCCTATCACTAGATCTCCTTTTGAAAAGTCCCTCTACAACCTTCCTGTAGGTTCTCGTTAGGTATTGGAAGGCAGTTATAAGGTCCCTCTGGAGTAATAAAACTTTTATTCCATTTTCTTTACTGAGAAATTCCGTTTCTAAATGAGATTTTCTCTTGGTTAGTTTTTTTTTTTTAGAAGATGAAAATATGTGAAGCAAAAAGCTTTCTGATGCTGTAAAGAGAGAATGCACTGAACAAAGGAACCCAGTCATTCTGTTTCTAATTACTGGGCTGTAATTAACACTTCTGCTCTAACTAACTTTGTCTTGTAGACAATGAGTATTAGATGAGGGCAGCACTTGGTGTGATCTGCTGCTGTTCGCACTTAATTAGCAACCTTGAATTGCAGAAGAACTGTGTCAGTCTTTTCAAAACATGCTTCTCCCCAGTTTAACCTTGACACAGGAAGAGGCTTGAAGCTGTGAAAGAAAAGCAGACTGTAACATCCTTTATCCTGTAGGTAAATACTATGTCTGTTTGTGTGGAAGCCAGTGGAACAGAAGCTCTTTGTGTTTCAAAGTTGAGGCGATCATCTCTCTCAGTACTGAAAATCATAGAATCATTGTGGTTGGAAAAGACTTTTAGGATAATCAAGTCAAATCACTAATCCAACTGTCCCAAGGCCACTGCTAAACCCTGTCCCCGAGTTCAAGATCTCCACGACTATGAAACGCAGCCAAGGATGGCAATTCAACCCTCTCCCTGGACAGCCTGTCCCAATACCCTTTCCAGGAAGGAGTTTTCAACAAGACTTTTAAACAAAACTTCATTCAGATTCACAGAATCACAGTTATTGAGGCAGAAAAATCCCTCTGAGCTCAGCCAGCCCAGCCCAGGACCTAACATCATCCCTAACATCAGCCAGACCAGGGCACTAAGGACCACAGCCAGGCTGTCCTTCAACACCTCCAGGGATGGGTATTCCAACACCGCCCTGGGCAGTCCAGTCCAGGCTCTGAGCACCCTTTCCCAAAGGAAGGGCTTCCTAACATCTAACCTAACCCTCTCCTGGCAGCTTCTGGCCCTGCCCTCTGATCCTGTTGCTGGTTGCCTGGGAGAAGAGCCCAACTCCCACCTGACTACAACCTCCCTTCAGGGAGCTGGACAGAGGGACAAGGTCCCTCCTGAGTCTCCTCTTCTCCAGGCTAAACACACCCAGCTCCCTCAGCCTCTCCTCAACCGACTTTCCCTCCAGTCCATTCCCCAGCCTCATTGCTCCTCTGGACCCACTCCAGCTCCTCAATCTCTGTCTTGAAGTCAGGGGCCCAGCACTGCTCTAAGGACTCGAAGGGAGACCTCCCCAGTGCCCAGTACAAGGGGATAATGACGTCCCCAGTCCTGCTGGCCACACTATTGCTGATCCAAGATTTTTTCTACTGTCAATGTTTTTTAGTCATTGTTTTTTTGCTTTCCCAGGATGACCTCTGTGAATTTTATTACTGAAATATAAGAAGAGGTGACAGACTGTTTTAAAAAAAGATGAGAGGAAGCAGTGCTATGTGTAAGACCGAACCGATTCATTCTCACTGACCTCCATTACCATAATGGTATCAGCCACTCCACCTAGTGAAGTGATAATGAAGTAGAAGTAATTAGTTTTTAATAAAAATCTGCCTTGCATTATTCTTTCAGTAAATTAATTTAACATTCTGTTAAAGCTTAGTGAGTTTTACCTCCTCTATCATGACAAGCCTTATCGAAGAGATATGTAAAGGGTAGAAATAGCCTAGATCCATTTATCTATTAATTGTTCATCAGAAGGTGAAGTCTGTCAAGCTACAATCTGCACAAAAAAAACCCAGTTAGGAAATGTAAGGTGCTGCCTAACACAAAGTTTTCTTTTAAAAATAAGTAAGTTTCAAGTTATTTAAACATTCCTCAATCTCTAGAGACTTAGAGAAGAGAGTTAAAACAGAAAGATGTTGATGTACTGGAGTGGGGTCCAGAGAAGGGCAACAAGGTTGGGGAAGGGGCTGGAGAACAAACCTTGTGAGGAACAGCTGAGGGAGCTGGGGCTGGTCAGGCTGGAGAAAAGGAGGCTGAGGGGAGACCTTATTGCTGTCTGCAACTGCCTAACAAGAAAATGGAGAGAGGTAGGGGTTGGTCTCTTCTCCCAAGAAACAGGGACAGAACAAGAGGAAATGGCCTTGAGTTGCACCAGAGGAAGATGAAGTTGGCCATGAGGAAAAACTTGTGTTTAAAAGACAGTTGGGATAAGACATGAGGAGAAACTTCCTGGAAAGAGTCCTCAGGCCTTAGAACAGGCTGCCCAGGGAGGGGTTGAATGGCCATCCTTGGCTGTGTTTCCCAGTTGTGGAGATCTGGAGCTTAGGGACTCTTCTATTAGACAAATATCACAGTATCACAGTATTACCAAGGTTGGAAGAGACCTCACAGATCATCAAGTCCAACCCGTTACCACAGAGTTCAAGGCTAGACCATGGCACCAAGTGCCACGTCCAATCCTGCCTTGAACAGCTCCAGGGACAGTGACGCCACCAAATATATCCTTAAATCTAGGGGATTCTGCTGTCCTGTCCAAATTTCAGTTTTAAAGATGAGACATAGTCAGTGGAGAGGAAAAGCGTGGAGTGTTTGTTATACTTGGGTCTAGTTTCTGTGTGACTCTGCTCTGTCCCAGTGTATTTTACATCTATGTGACTACACTTCGGCTTTCACAGCAGTGAAAACACTTACTTACCCTCTTCTCCTGATGGGAATCACTCACAGGCCTAACTATTTAACATCTGGATTAAATCCTGGGCTAGAAAAAAAATGTTCAAGAGTGTAAGTCAGTGTTATCCAAACATTTTTGGCTCAAAGACTGCTACTAAGCCTTGACCTTTCTGAAGGACCACCAGCCATCCCGAACCGGATTTAACTGCTGACACTATGCTAATATGATTTTACAACTTGCAGCTCCTCCATTGCTGTCTTTAGCTCCTGTGATTTGTTGACAAATCAACTCTTGGGTTGCTGCATGGCTTAGGTGATGCAGTACAACAGTATTTCAATTAACAACTTCTAAATTAGCTGTGAAATGCCAGGTTCCTGCCATAGCAGGAACTCAGGGCTCCACAAACCATCATGCAACATGTACCTTCTCGATTTTTAATCCTGTGGAAGCCAAATTAAGTATCTGAGTGCTTTCCTGAGTGGTACTTAAGCACATCATTAAGCCCTTGTGTTAATTATTCTTAGGTTTTCCTTCTTGGTGGGAAAAAAACAACCCAAACCTGCTGGTCTTTTGAGAGACATTTAGTCCCTGGGATTGTGAGTTATGGAAAATGGAAGGTTTATTTCAGCGATGAATCAAGGACAAATTAGCATTTTTCATGTTGCGATAGTTGGACTTGATGATTTGAAGGACAATTTAAACAATTTTATGATTCTATGATTTTTTGATTCGATGTGTGAGTAACAGGCTAGAATGTGAATCCTGGTTTTCACATAGAAAACAACATCCGTTGCCCCTTGTACTGTCATTGGATGCCCCTGAGCAGAGCCTGGCTCCATCCTCCTGACACCTGCCCTTCCCATATTTATCAACATTCATGGGGTCACTCTGCAGTGTTTTTTCCAAGCTAAAGAGACCCAGCTCACTCAGCCTTTCCTCATCAGGGAGATGCTCCACTCCTTTCATCATCTTTCTGGTTCTGCACTGGACTCTCTTATCAGCTCTGTGTCCTTCTTGAACTAAGGGTCCTAGAACTGGACACAAGATTCTAGATGTGGTCTCAGCAGGGCAGAGTAGAGGAGAGGTGGACCTCTCTCCATGTACTAATCACCCCCCTTCTAATTAACCATCACCCAGGATGCCATTAGTCTTCTTGGCCACAAGAGCCACTGCTGACTCCTGGCCATCCTGCTGGCCACCAGGACCCCCAGGTCCCTTTCTCCTAGGCTGCACTCCAACAGGTCAGTCCCCAACCCGTCTCTGTGGTTGTTCTTGCCCAGATGCCAGGCTCTACACTATTGTAGTTTATTCAATGAACATAACTGAACATTCAACAAACAGTCTCCACACCCAACTTTCCAGCGTGTCCGGGTCCCACTGAATGGCAGCACAGCCTGCTGGGGCGTCAGCCACTCCTTGTAGCTCTTCCAGTTTCTTCCATGGGACTGTGCAGGAAAAAGCAGATCTATAGTTTCATGGCTGTGTTAATGTCATCATGTGCAGCGGTTAAATGATTTAGAGATGTTTTCTTCTATATTTAAGCTGCAAGGGAAGAGAGAGTAACCAGGACATGGCAAATAGCAGTAATGAGACCTGAACCTCATCTGGGGCTTGGAAAAGGTTTCTTGAAAGGAATAATTCCTGCTTTATCAGCATGCAGATGGAAACTGTGCCTGTTGCCTGGGTGAGGGGAACTATTTTGTTGATAAACACCAGATAAATTTGCAACCTGCACAGTTATTCAGTCTTTGTGATGTGGAGTGTGATGTAATCTCTTCTAGATAAGAGCTTTTAAACAGATTATACTGTAGTGATTAACCTGGCTAGAATAAAAGTGCTGAGAATTAGTCTTTTTTCTTCCAGGAGTGTCCAGGAGAGGGGTTGTTTTTGCAAACTGTTTTATTTAAAGCTAAGATTTGCAATTTGTGGAATGAATACTTAATATTTTCTTTAAGCAAATACAATCCTTAAGCTTCAGGTGACTTTGTTGATACCTTCTTATTTCGTTTGCCATATACTAACTTCTATGTTTTTGACTTGCCTCAGAATTTGGAAATCAGGTAGGGAAAATGAAATCATAGCTCCTTAAGGTACTCAGGAAGGGCAAGAAGATTGGGGGAGGATCTGGAGGACAAACCTTGTGAGGAGCAGCTGAGGGAGCTGGGGCTGGTTACTGTGGAGAAATGGAGGCAGAAGGGTGGAGAGAGGTGGAGATTAGTCTCTTCTCACAAGGAACAAGTGATAGGACAAGAGGAAATGGCCTCAGGCTGCCCCAGAGGAAGCTTAGGTTGGCCCTGAGGAGAAGCTCCTTCCTGGAAAGGGTGCTCAGGCTTTGCAACAGGCTGTCCAGGGAGGGGGTTGAATGGCCGTCCCTGGCCATGTTTCCCAGTCATGGAGATCTGGAGCTCAGGGACAGGGTTTAGTGATGGGTGGGACAGCTGGATTCATGGTTGGACTTGATGAGTCCAAATCACAAATTTGTTTTGTTGTGTTTTTTTATTAAGAATTGAAGTGACAGCCCCAGCCACATGGGCTCTTATATCAGTGTTAAGGTTTTACACTCTTTTAATACAGGTTGACTGTGCAGACTGATTGCTATGAGTCAATGAAAGATAGCTATCAAGAATTTATAGCTCAGCCTGGAGACAGTGCAGTAGCTTATCCCTAAAGGCTTAAGCTGTCATGTAGTCACCACGGGGCACGTGAGTGCATTTATACCAGTATCCCATGGGGATCTGGGCTCAATAGAAAAGAACCATCTTGTTCCTCATGAGCTTAAAATTTTACTCCCCAAGTCTTTCCTGTGGTGTCTACGGTGTTTCTGTAAATGCTGATGTAAAATACTTCATAGTTCAGTGAGGAAAAAGCTCATTCCGTAGCTTCAATGAGTAATTCAGTTTGCTAGTGGTACCAAACTGGGTGGGTTGGCTGATTCACCTAGTGGGTGTTCTATTCTTCAAGAAGATTTGGGTATGCTGGAGAGTTGGGCTGAGAGGAATTGAATGAGTTTTAACAAACCCAAATGTTGAGTCCTTCCCTTGGAAAGCAATAACGGGAGGCAACAGTACGGGGTGGGTAGTGAGCAGCGAGAGAGTTCCTCTGGGGAGAGGCATCTTGGACTTGTTTGGGATAGCAAGCTAAAAATGGATCAGCAATGGGCCCTGGGGGTCAAGAAGGCCAAGAAGGTGTTGGGATGGATCAAGAGGAGGGTGTCTAGCAGATCAAGGGAGGTTCTTCTACCTCTTTGTTCTGCTTTAATGAAGCCGCCCCTGGAATCCTGTGTCCAGTTCTGGGCTCCCCAATACAAGAGGGATAGAGAATTAATGGATATAGTTTAATGCAGAGCTACGAGGATGACTGGGGGTCTGGAACAACTGCCTTATGAAGAGAGATTGAGAACATTGGGGCTTTTTAGTTTGGACAGAAGAAGGCTCCAAGTGGATTTAACCTCTGTCTAGAAATCCATGAGGGCTGGGTGCCGAGCAGAAAGGAATACTGAGTTTCACTGAACAAAGAGTTCAATGAAGTCAGAAAGGACAGGGGGTGATGGATGCCAGCTGAAACACAGGAAGTTTCACCTCAGTCTGAGGAAAAACTTCTTTCCAGTCAGGGTTACGAACTATTGGAAGGGGTTGCCCAGGGAGGCTATGGAGTCCCCTTCTCTAGAGATGTTTCAGCCCTGGCTGAGTGCAGTTTTGTGGAGCTGAGTAAGGCTTTTTAGGCAGATCTGCTCTTCAGTAGTTTGTATCCTACCTGGGCAGGAGGGTTGGACATGATGGCCTTTGTAGGCCCTTTCCAACCCTAATAAACTGTGTAAAAACCAGAGAGACTATAAAAGTGTATTTTAAGTGAAGCATCTGTGATTGTTTTATACTGGTGATCTTCCAATTCCTGAACAGCATTTTTTAAGTAGAAGTAGAAGAATTGAGGCTACGTATGGTCCAAATGGAGACTAGTGATGGGGAATCTGGTTTAGGGGTGAACTTGTAGAGTAGGGTTGAAGGTTGGACTCGATGATGCCAAGGGTCTTTTCCAACCTGAATGATTCTATGGCCTGTGCTATGGGATGAACATGTTAAATAGATGGCAACAAGATGATTGCTTTGATTCAAAAGAGTAGGTTAAACACGTTGAAGTCTACTCTAGGCCTGTGTGGTTTATTCTCCCCTCCTGTTTGATAGATGAGGTAGACTTCTGGTGAGTTATCTTTATTCACATTCGTGCAGAATCAGTAGTACATTACTCCAGTAACAGAGCTGCCCTTGAGGCTAATAGGCTTCGAAAATTACCAATATATCAAACGAGACCTGGAAAGGGTCTGTATTGTTGGGGGATTTAGTGCCATTGGCCGTACACTAGTGCTTTGTTTTGTGGCTTGTGGTCTGTAACAAGCTGTCAGCCATTTGATGGATGTCCTTGGTATGTGCTGTGTTACTGCATATACTAACCTGTACAGTAGTAGTTCACGCTCCTCATCACCTTGGTGAGACCGCATCTGGAATATTGTGTCCAGTTCTGGGTCCCTCAGTTCAAGAAGGACACAGAGCTGCTGGAGAGAGTCTAGCACAGAGCCACAAAGATGATGAAGGGAGTGGAGCATCTCCCTTACTGAGGGAGCTGGGTCTCTTGAGCTTGGGAAAAAGGAGACTGCCTAGCAACCCCATTAATGTTTATGAATATGTGAAAGGTGTGTGTCAGGAGGATGGAAATAGGCTCTTTTCTGTGGCACCCAATGATAGGACAAAGGGTAGTGGGTGTGGGCTGGAAGAGAGGAGGTTCCACATAAAGATGAGAAGGATCTTCCCAGTGAGGGTGACAGAGCACTGGAAAGGGCTGCCCAGGGGGGTTGTGGAGTCTTCTTCTCTGGAGACGTTTAAAACCCACTTGTGTGACTTGATCTAGGTGATCCTACTGTGGTGGGCAGATTGGACCAGATGATCTTTCAAAGTCCTTTCCAATCCCTAATGTTCTGTGATCCTGTGATGCCCACAGGAAAGCTGGTGAGGTGTGGTCTGTGGTTTTAGGAGTGTGTACATAGCTGCATTTAATCGTTAGTCAAACATTAACCTAGCAACCTAAAGCTGAAATCAAATTGAATTTCTAGAAGACCTGTAAGATCTCACTGTCATTGGGCCTTGGGAAGCTTTTTGTATTGACCTCACCGTTTAACAAAACCTCTCAGCCTTGAACTATGAAGGGAGGAGAGCACCAGGAGCACTTAACCCTGGTCTTGGCACCGCATTTTACAGCAAGGATGAACCCATGCAGCATCAACCCATGTTTCCCCCCACTCTCTTGTTGTATTTACTTCTCCAAAGCTTTTACCTGAAAACTAGCTGCTTTGCCCCAGGAGCTCCCTTGAAACACATGGAGGCTGGTTCTTGCTGGTCTCCTGAGGATTGCTTCTTAAATGCTGAACTGCATGGTTGAATGGGTTGTGAAAATAATGTCTAACAGTACTAGTGGTGCAAAGAAGGTCTGCTTGGGAAAGAAGAGAGGCTTTCAGGGCTGAGCCGTGATTGTTAGTCAGTGCAGATTGGTTTTACCTATCTTCAGGGACTAAACCACAGTCTTGTGCCTAGAACACCAAGCTGTAATCAAATAGATGGTAATAGAGAAGTGGTTCTTTGGAAACCATGACCTGCACTTTGACTTGTTGGTTTGGAGAGTAAGCAAGAGATGGGCTGGACTGGGAAGGAGCAAACATAGGAAAAAATGAAGGATAAAAGGATAAAAGAAGGTCATCAAGTAAACAGCTGACCACATACTGGTATGACTGCCTCATGCCTGATCATGGAAGTCTGTCCTGTGTTAACTTCAGTAAATCTTATGTTTGGGTTGAAAGGACCTGTGAAGCTCATCCAGTCCAACCCCCTGCAGTGAGCAGGGACATCACCACCAAACCAGCTTGCTCAGAGCCCCAGGTCCAGCCTGACCTGGGATGGTTCTAGGGATGGGGTTTCTCCCACCTCTTGCAGCAACCTGGGTCAGGCTCTCCCCACCCTTAGCAGCAAACATTTTCTTCCTTCTCTTTGGTTTGAATCTCCTTTCAGTTTAACCATCACCCCTTGTCTTATCACAGTATCTTTCTGATCAGCCCCTTTAAGCCCTGAAAGGCTGCACTAAGGTCTCCCTGGAGCTTCTCCAGCTGAAACCCTGTGTTCGGAATAACTGTGTTTTGTTTTTTCAGTGTTTGTCTCATTACAGTTTCCCCCAAAAACAATCTCACATCTATCATTGTGTCCTTGTTCAGAAAGTCAAACAGCATCTCATTTAACACTGATCCAAAGAGGATCTCATTGGCAGACCCTCATCCCTAGTCTGCAGGTGTTTCTTCATTAACAACTGCTTCAGGTTTCCAGCTTTTCATGCATTTGATGTGTCCTAGGAAGCTGCTGCAGTCCGTTATTTACTCTGTTAAGCTCCTCACAGAAGCCTTTTATACCTTGAGCTGCTTTTTCAGCAGGACTTTCAGCCTCCTGCAGGTAAAACCAGTATTTTTTTATTTTATTTCATTCTTTTAGCAGGAGCTGCTTATTTCTAATCGTGTCTATTGCTGCTATTCCTCTCCCTATCCTTTAATCCTTTATTTACTGAAACCTGTGCTTGGACTTCCCTTCTGCTGTTTAGGATACATCTAACAGAGCTTTACCAATCTGTCTGCATCTACAGAGGCTAAAACAATCAATAAACTGGTGGAATTGGGTGCTGTGAGGACCAGATGAGGCCAGAAAACATCTGTGTGTGCAGTCTGCAGGAAAGGCAAGGAGCCTTTGTGCTAACCAAGTTCGAGTAGTGAGGTGGATCATGAACTGGCTGCAGGATAGAAGCCAGAGAGTAGTGGTCAATGGGACAGAGTCTAGTTGGAG
>JAOXOE010026635.1:0-21033 GCA_028565055.1 Phoeniculus purpureus
CTTTTCTCTGCCCAATGAACTCTTAAAATGCATTCTTCTTTCCTTATTTGGTCTCTTCTGTGCCTTCTCTCTTCTTACCTTCAAGGACAGTTTCTCTGCAAAGACTGGCAGAGACTGTGAAACCCAGAGGCCCCTGACTTTGATTTATAGTCATTTGCTGCTTTCTTACGAACATTTATTTTAACACTACTACAAGCCCCCTGGGCAGAGCCTTCCTGGGCAGCTGCCCCGCCAGGCTCCCAGGGCTGGCAGAGGCCACCTTGGCCCACATGCACCCCCTCTTCTCTGCTGCAGGGTGACAGCGGGGGGCCCCTGGTCTGCAGGGACAGCCAGGCCAACCACTTCTGGCTGATGGGCATCACCAGCTGGGGCAAAGGATGTGCCAGAGCCAGGCAGCCGGGCGTCTACACCTCCACACAACACTACTACAGCTGGATCCTGCGGCAGACGGGGCTGCACGCAGCAGACACTGCCAGCACACTGGCCTCCACCCAATTCACAACTGCTTGGAGCCCCACCGCCACCCCAAAACCAACGGCGCTGACACCAGACCGCTTCAGCTGCCCATTCCCTTTCTCCAAGCTGAGGCAGTTCTTCACTCAGGTGCAGGGGCTGCTGCAGTGGCTCCAGGGCAACAACAGGCCCTGAGAGACCGTGAATGGTCAAGTGAGACCATCGTTCTTGTTGTTAGTTGTTTCTTCTTCTTGTTAGTTGGTTGTTGCTGTCAGTTAGTTCAGGTTGTCAGTGAGGCCTTGCTCCTTGGTTCCTGTTGATTGTTAGTTCTTCTCACTGTTAAACCTGAGCTGTCAGCTCGAAATAAACTTTCAGTTGTCGCATCTCTCTGTGCTGTCTCCCATCCAAACCTCCTCAGAGCAGTGGATATTGATGTCCCCAGAACGTGCAACGGCTCCCACACTGCCCCACCCTGACAGACAACGGGATCAGCCATGGACCGCCTCAGGGAGCAGTGTGGGGACTGAAAACTGGGCTTCGAGGGCTGTGGCCAGCAGCAGGAATCAGAGCATCACAGAATCCCACGTTGGATGGGGCCAACCAGCCTCACCCTGAATGGCTCCACAGATGGGGCCTCCACCCCCTGCCTGCTCCACAGATCCCCCACCCTCACATTGAGCAACTTGTTCCTCCTGTCCAGTCTCAGTCTGTCCTTTTCCAGCTTCAAAACATGATCCCTCATGCTAGCATTCCGTGCCTGTGGCATCCCCAGGCTCCCGAGAGCCCCCTTTCAGGGACTGGAAGGTCGCTAGAACATCCCCCCAGAGTCTCCTCCTTGTCAGGCTGAACAACCTCCACTCTCTGAGCTTGTCCCCAGAGCACAGGGGCTCCAGCCCTTGGATCAATTTTTGCACCCTCCACCGGACTGGCTCAAACAGCTGCACATCCTCTGCTGTTCAGGGCTCCAGAACTGGGCACAGGACTCCAGGGGAGGTCTCACCTTGTGTTTTCTCCATCAGTGCATTACATGGAAAAAAGCTCTATTACTCGTTTTGAAACTGGAATTAGAGTGATGTGTTTGGATATTGTTCTCTGCAAGATGTTCTGCGCAACACTGAGTTTAGCTTAAACACACTTCATACCTTCCTTAGCCCTTGCTGCATTATCTCTGCTCACAGTTTGGTGTGAGCCTTATTTTAAGTAACAAGCCCAGTGATACCAACACAGCTAGCCATTTTAAGTCCAAATAAAGGATTAATCCAAGAATAGTTCTGAGCTTACAGACCCTCCTGTGCTGATCCATAATCATAATACTCATCAGTCTGCTTGCAGTTTTGTACTGAGTACTGAATGTAGATTTTAATTACATTTTCTGGAACGCAGACCTCTCTGACTGCTGCATGTAACTGCTACCTGCTGTGCTGTATTTACTCTAAGTAATAAATAAATAGGGTTTGTAACTAAGCAGTACAAATCAAAACTAAGCTTTTAATTGGAAAAGATGCGTAAATACAGTATTTACATAAGCATCTCAGTATACATAGACACTTTTTTAGGATTAGAGGTTACTGTCTTTTACAGAAAACCATCCTACATACTAACAACAAAATACATTTTGGGCTGTGTAGCCTCTCTCTACGCAATCACATTACGTTTTCAGAGAACAAGGAATAAGGCTCAAATCCTCCACCCTCTCCCTTCCCTCAGGGCTGGATTTTTTGTCTTTAGTAGGAACAAAGGGAGCAATTTATGTGTTGGGCTCTCTTCAAAAATATGTCAGCCTGCTATGATCCCTACATGGCAGCTGATCTCTTTGAAAACCCGGCTTTCACCCAAGGCAGCCAAGTGTGCGTGTAGAACAGCCTTGCTCAGGGGACACGTGGTGAGGTTGTTTCAAAAGCCTTGTACATACCAGGATTTTTCATACAGATTGAATCCACTTGAGCACATTTTCACTAATCCTTTCAAAAACCTTTCTCCAGGTGCTGCTCAAGTGTGTTTCTTTAACCATGCGAATAGTAGGATTTTAAAAACATTTAATTCTCGTTCAAGTGTATTTATCAAAAACCTTGCAAAAGCAACTTCCCTTGGACTGAGCTTAGCCTGCAGCTGCAATAGACCTCTCCTGTTTATTGCTAAACCATAAAGGGCACAGACCTAAAGAGTTGTGGTTATAGCCAAGAAATACGCCTCACTCTTAGCCAAAGTACACTGCAGTTTTTTGGTTTATAGCCTTATGGCACACTTGTGGTTTTGAATCTGTTACTGTACTTTTAGTCTGAGGACTTTTGAACACAGGTGCTCTGTTGCTTGCCAGCAGGAAAGAGAAGAGCCTTTTGTAAAAGCAGCAGTTCTGTTGAGAATTCCATGCCCGAGGTTTGTATGAATCTGACCTTTCTCTAAACTGTATCCAGCAGTCTGTTATTTATTTTTTATGAGATGAAAAGGATTGATAACCTCACTTAGCCTCGCTCCGTGCTGTGTGATTTACTTTAATAAAATACTGCTCTGCCTTGGGCTTTCTGATGGCTGTGCTGTGAGACTCATACCCAAACTGTGCCTGTCAGAAAGTGTCACAGCTCTTCTTACCGAGTTTGGGCTGCCTGTTCATTTAACCTTCTGCATCATCACAGAATCTCCTTACCAGCACAGGAGTTATGGAAATGTCCTGTCACATGGATACTGGTTAGGGATACATGTTCTTGTAGCAATGCCCACACCTCTGCAGGTGGTACCTCATAGCTGGCAGTGCTCAGGGGCTCATCGTTAGTCAAGGCTGTGCTGCCAAGGAGGAATAAGAGTGAGCTCAGGGCTGGGAACACTCAATGTTTGATTTCTCATTGGCCTCATTTTCCTGTCTAACTGTGTAATGAATGAGCCTACAGTAGCAGAGACATGCTGTGTGAGTTGTATAAATCTATTGGACAGCCCTGGGGATAGGGCAAACACAAAGTGGTAATTTCAAGACTTTTTCTCTAAAAGCACCTTTCTAGGGTTAGGGACTCTATTTGCCTGTCCTATGCATTGGACTTGAAGATCTCGAAGGTCATTTCCAATCTAAATAATTCTATGATTCCAGTAGGTGGTGAGTAAAAGAACTGGAATGACACCTGGAATGTGTGCTGGAGAGTTGGGAGACCTGCTTGATGGTGGCAGCACTGTGACCATTCATCAGGTCACTTCTTGGAGGCAGGCGGTTCTGCTGTTTTCTCTTGTGTCTGTTTTGTCAGCTGTGGGATCAAGGGGATAGAATAATTAGATACCTTTTCCAGTCAAAGGATCACTATGATTGTGTAGGTGGGTATTTTGTATGGTGTTGGATTTTTAGGGTTTATTTAAAGTCTCTTCTTTATAGTTTTATTACCAGTGGTGGTTGACACTTGATCTCAGTTGTCTCTGAAGATTAAGCAAAACAGCTATTGAATGTGTTGGGGGGTTTGCACTTGTTATTTGCCTTATTTGTCCTGGACTCACATGTTTTTAAGTCTTGCTTTTTAAGTCTCTTATTGCTGTTTGTGTCCTAGTCCAGTTAACACCACAGCCCTCAGTTCTGCCATCGCAAGCTGATGTTCTTCTCCTGCTGCACTTCATTTAATGCTTCTGTGAGCTTGACTTGTAGCTCTCTTGTTGCTGTTCAGCTTATCTCACTTTTATTTTGCTCAGAATCATGGGCTCTGTCTCTCATAATCTCATTCAGAACACCTTCACACATTTATATTCTCTAATGCTTTATTATTCAGGTCTAAAATAGCTGTTGCTTCCATTTCCTTGTCCCTGGAAACAAAACTTTTTCTTAGCACTTTTCACGATACGTAATACATGCTTAGGGTGCAAAGATGTGACATCAACAGTTGGGAATCTCTTAAGGCCACTATCCCAGTCCTACCACATGTATAATACAGCTCTCTAATTCTGGAAACACAACAATGAATCTTCCAATCCACTGCAGTATTCCCAAGTAGAGCTGGTACCTGGGGCTGTCATAGATCTTGATTATCTCTTGGTTTCCTTTAATTGCTGTCAATTGAGATAATTAGGTCAGGCTGAAATTAGCCCCAACTTCCCCCAGGTTTGCTATTTGTAGGCTGTTTGCTTCCAGCAGTAAACCAGGTCCTGTTAGCTCCCCAGCTCCATGTTACTGTACCATTTTGCCCAAAATGAATCTGTGGAAGAGGACAGCAGGAAAATATGAGGGTAAGGGGCTCAGGGATGTAAAAGTGTGTGTGAGTGCCTGGGAATGGATGGGAATCTTCAACTGGAGAAACTTGGAGCAGGTCCTCTAGGCAGGCAAACTGTTCTCCTCATGTGTTGTAAATGTGTGGAACTTGATAGGGAAGTGAGGGAAGACTAAATATCTGTTTGATTTGCCAAAACAAATCTGCTTTATGTAGATTTGGAGAATATTGAAAATACAATTATGTGTGTTGTAGGCTCACGGATGTTCCCTGAGCTTGGCTGAGGAAGATAGCAGAGTCTTGAGGTTACAGAAGGCTGAAATATAGAATTGCTGATACAATATAAATGGCTGCTCCAAATTGTTGCTGATGGATTGTAAGAGAATGGATTTCAGATGACAGGAGATTTGGCCCATGAGTACTGAGGGTAGATTACTACCCCAATGGTTTCCTACTTGTAATGTGTCTCTGTGCTCCTGTATTGAAGTGTTTATTGCCTGCATTTTGCCTTTAAAATGAAGACTGACGGTATCTCCTGCAGAGAATGCTCTTTTAAAAGGCACCAGTAGTGAAGCTGTAGTGGTAAACAAGCGATTTGTGTTGTTATCCTTCACGCTAACTTGGGTTTTGAGGCATCGATTGTCTCTGTAGTGTTAAGCTACTTTCTTATTGTTTTTATGGCTTTATTTGCTATGATACAGCTCTGATACGCTTGTTAGAAGAAGAACATAGAGGTCACTTGTCTCCTTGGAAACCAGAAGATAAAATTGCTGTTGTTGTATCAGTTGCCTGTATTTTTATATAAATATTTTTTATTTCCCAAAGGACAGCTGCCTAGGCACTGCAGCATTTACTGTTTGTAGTCATTTTCTGCTAATGCAAGGTGGGTCTTATGGGGAAGAAAATAGGAGCAATCTTGACTGACCAGCTTGGATATGCAGTTTGCCTTGGGCATCCTGCATCCCAATTAGAAACCAAAGCCTTACTAGGCATTCTCTTCACCTTCTGCTCCTAACTCTTTGAGGACTTTCTCTGCCTTATTCCAGCCCTCTCTACAATGTGATGTTGCTTCTATGCAAATGTTTTAAATAAAAACCCTGTAGCATATGTTTTTTTCTATAGAACTTATAGTGCTAATTGTAAAGAGCTGGTGTATAATGTATGTTGCTGAGGTAGCTGTTATTCCCATGGAGATACTAATGCTGTGCCACACAGAGAATAAGCACGGGAAGATGTCAAGAGTCTTGTAACTGCAGATCAGAAACACTTTACAGAATCACAGAATCATTGAGGCTTCAAAAGACCTCTAAAATCGTCAAGCCCAGCCCAGGACCTAACATCACTGCATCAGCCAGACCAGGGCACTAAGGGCCACATCCAGTGTGTCCTTAAACACCCCTAGGGGTAATGAATGCATCCATGCATTCTGAGATTAAAAAATTGCTCCTACAATGCAGAATAGTTCATTTGGTCTATCTTTCCTGCCAATCATGTGGTACACAAGTGTCATGATTTGAAACCTTTGTGCTTCTCTGCAGAGAAAGAAATGTCTGCAGCTGCAATGGTAGTGGTAGGGTTGCAGCTGGGGACAGAGGAAGCCCCCCTATTTAAGCCAGGGTCCACAATGTCCTCCTTTTGCAGAGCCACCAGGTGCAGTGTCAGCATGCCCCACCCCACCAGAGGCCATGCAGACTGAAATGATGCTGGAGCAGAGCTGCTGTGCCCTGCCCAGTGCTGCACACATGAGGCTTGAGCTTTGTCAACTGAAGTGGGTGTCAGGAGCAAAGGAGTGATTGAATCAGGAGGCAGCAGAACTGGTGTGCTTACTGCTTCCTGGCCCCCACAGGTGCCATTTGACCAAGCCATGGGGCATTGACCATGTGACCAGCACCATCTTGGCTTTGTTTTGGCTGCTGGGTGAAGAAGCTCTGTGACAGCTGTGACTGAGAAACTGGGAAATGCTTGAGTAAGCGGGAGAAAGAGGCCCAAGGGGTGTTTGGATAGTTTGGAGCAGCTCTACACATTCAGCAGAGTTAGGAGGGATCATCATCTGTCCCAGGGTGTTCTTGGTCCCTGTTTGTTGCGGTATATGCCCCTTTCTCCAGGAGCTCTCATCTGAAGCCAGAGATTGCTACATAACTCTCTCCCATCTTCTCAGAACGTGTTCAATGGTGCTGTGACACAGTTTCTGCTTGTTTATTTATTTGTTTGAGGTTTTTCCTTTCTTTCTCTTCAGTGTAGGTTCAATAAAATCCTATCTTTTCCCCAAAGTTGCTTCACTGCCTGGTAAACTTTACCCAAGAGCTGGTTGGTATGCATAAGAATGCAAGCACCAACTGAAAGGGCTGATTGAGGCCATTTTCAACCCACTACAACAAGTAACAGCAAAACTCGTGTATTAATGTCCTTAACATCACCCTCTGCTTGTGTAGAGGGCAAACCACAAGGTTTGCTTCAGTGCTGGACTTCCAGGAGAACTAGAACAAATCCCTTCTAAGAGTGACCTGAGCAGGTTGTTGGCAGGGACTGCCTTGTTGAAATTCCAGGTGAACAGCAATCTAAAGTCTGTTTAATTTGGTTAGAAGACTCACATGCTGAGACAGTCTGAAATCCTCTGGCTGAATAAATCAGCACTGAGTCCGTGTCTGTCTGCGGAGTGGGATGTATTTTCTTTTTTCTTTAAATAAATAGCTGAACATTTTCTGTAGCAACAGCTGGTTGATGCTGTACCATGTGCCTCTAGAGCTGACTTACACGCTGCGTGTTACTGTGGCTGAGGCTGTCCAACTGGCACATCATTGCTCTAGTACTACTAACTAATTTGAGTATGGCATGCCAATCCATATTATCTCACGTGGAAAGTGCAGTCTCTGAGGTTCCAATGTTCTGTTGCATTTCTACAAACTGGGGAAGAAATTGTTGGTACAGAGGGATTTCCTTTCTGCTCCCTGTTGTGTGTCATAGCTTTCACTGGGTGCTCAGAGGCTGTTCACTGTTGGTAATGAAGTCAGAGCACATCGCTTCCAGCAGAGTCTTAACTCTCTCCTGGTTTTTTCTTTTTAATTATTTTTTCCCCTGGCCAGCAGACTTTCTCCTATCACCATGCCAACCAGCTGCATTTCCTCATCAAAGACCTTGTGGCTGTGTCCACAGAATGATGATTTGGGGAGCTGAGGTTTTGCATTGCTGAGTTCTGCTGTGGGCAGGCTGTTCTAGGTCTAGAAATGGTTTGACTGCGGTCAGCCAACCTGAAGGTGAAGTTGCGTGAGTTTGTGGCAAGAGGTAGCAGTGGCATCGGGATCGTTTGTGTGTGTGTTTCCTTGATTTCTCAGCTCAGGGACTGATTTTCCGCTACTTTTGTGTTTTACCTGTCCTGGTGAGTACTACCTGGAGCCTGGCTGTCAGTGCAATGCTGATACAGTACATTTCCCTTCAGGAGTGGTCTTGTACAGAAATCTACAGTGAGCTACCAGGTGTCAGTACAATGGTTGTTACAGGGTTTCTAGGTGTCTAAACGCACAGAACAAGGACACCAGTCCCTGTTAGCGTTTGGGTTTTTCCCATGGTTAAGCATTAGGAACTTGGAAGGTCAATCTACCTGAGAACTAAATAGAATGAGGTGTGTTCCATGATAGAAATGTATTGAAGTGGAAACCTGATCTTCAACCAAAACTCAAACTTTGTGTAATGTCACTCTAGCTAAGTAATTATCTGAAGCTATTTTCTCACTTGTGATGGATTTTTGCTTCATGGAAGATCTCTATAGCTGGATGGAGTTTGATGAGTATGTTTTTCTTTAGTATATGCACAGTTATACGTTCAAGTCTAATGAACAGCCCAAGTCAGAGTTATGATACCAAAGAGGCTACTCGGAATAGAACTGAAGGCTTTAAATGAATATCATAAGTAATGCCTTTCTGATTGTGGTGATTAAGACCATCTAGAAGAGTTAAGCTGTGGGAGCAGAATGGTACTGCTCAACAGGTATCAAACATGCCCAGAGTGGAGCTAAGAGGGGTTACTGTCCCCTGCCTAGGAGCAGCCATTCACAATCCGTTCTCTCTAGCTCATGGGAAGTTTCTTAGAAGCAGAGAAGTTTGGAAATGGAAATGTTCTTCCCATAGCTGGTTTGACTGAATGCAATATTGTTGCTATTTGAAAATTACCAGAGTTTTCAGATGCATAGATCTGTATTTTCATGATGAAAAAGGTGCGTTTTGCTTTAAGAGCATCATCCCTGGTGCCTACCCTGGGGGGGTGTGGGGCTAAGTGACAAGATAAAAGGGGCTGATCATCGTAGCCCTGCCTCTTTTGGCTGGGCTCTTCCTCCCAGCACGGGGCTTCAGCCCCGGCACCCCCCAACCCTTTCTTGGGTCAGGTGGGAAGACTGGATGGGGCAGCTTGTGGCAGCTTGCTGAGGCCAGGGAGGTGATCTGGCTCCAGCCCTGACCCTGGCATGGCTCGGTCCAGCCCTAGCCTTGACCCTGGTTCCTGGCATCTATCTGTTGCTGTGTGCAGTCCCAGTTTGAATGCCAGGAGCAAAGTTTGAGACCTGAATCTGCTGGGTTTGGATGTGAAGGCTTAAGCAGAAAAGGCGGGGGGAAGCAGTGCTCATGAGTGTTAGCTGTGCCTTGCCTTCCCAGGAAGTCCTCTCTGCATTAAGACATCTGTCTGGCAGGCTCCAGACATTCTATGTCCTGCCATCTGCCACAACTGGTCAAGTTAAACAGTTTGTTCAGTGATGTTTCTTATTTGGAAACATCTCATATGTTCATGACTTTCATTAAATGATAGCCATGTACAAAACTTGGTAGCTCTGAGCCAGATGCTTTTTCATAATATTTGCAGAGTAATTTGGCAAGGGAGATTGTGTGTGACCCCCTTGTAAATACCTCGTGACAGTACTTCTCACTGAAAATTTTAACTACTGGAAAGAAGTGAATTCACATCCTGTTCCTCCTTGATGGGTTACTGCGTGACCCTTAACAACTGCGAGCATGACATAGGGTTGCTTTAATGCTGCTTTCTGTGGCTGTTGGTTGCGTATGTGGACAGCAGTTAATTCATCATTCCACACCCCCACTTTCAAATATGCAGTAACCCTCATTTTAGTAATTCTTTCTTATGAAAGAACACTGAAATGGCTATGGAAACACTTCTCGCAGGGTGCAGTACTGCCTTTGTAATGTTGTTCTCACCCTGAACAGGAACTCCTGTAGGATTTCAGAGAAAAAAAATCCTGCTGCTGCTCTTCTCTTGTATTGTCAACTTCTTCTTAAAAATAGTTTCTCTTCCCGTGCTGCATATGCTGGAAATATTTAGGAACTCTTTGCCTTTGAGGCATCTCTGTGCGGTTCAGAGATGACTACCTGCTGGACATTTCAAACACCATCTACATGTGCTTCCAGGTGAGCAATGCTTAGGAGTAGTGCAGTAACCCCTATTTTCTCTGCATCTTTCCTTGCCTTGTGTGCAGTCTACATGTAGCCCTGGAGTTAGTGGAGACACAGGGCGTGTGTGTTTAAAATATCAGTTTGTAGGGAAAAATTGTTCTTGTTGGCAAATACTAAGTGGTGTTAAACTGTGTTCTGAGCTACGTCTGTCTGAGGTGTGTGTGAATTCCCTCTAAGGCTGGGTAACCACTGTGGAAACAATAATTGTGTTTCAAACCACTCTGATGCTACTAGGGACATAAAAGCTGCTGCCAGCGTTAATGCAGGCAGAAGCTACAGCAGAGCAGATGAGAACGCACAGAGCATCTTGTTCCAGTCGTTGATTCTGGTTCTCTCAAAACTTATAAAGCCATCTGTTAAATTCTGCATAGAGCAACAAATGCTTCAGAAATGCTCTTTTCCTTGTTTTCCGGACACTGTCATCCTGAATTTCCTGGATGCACATTCTGTTTGTCAGAAATTCTGCCGTCAGGATGATGATTGACTGAATCTGGTATTAAAGATTATGTCCGAGGGGGCTATGCCGGTCAACCCTTTGTCTGATGGATATTATTAATCTCATTCTTTATGTTTTTATTGTTAATTATGACCTGTAGCTATAGTTCAAGTAATGTAGGAAACCTGTAGTAAATCATTTGAAAGAAATCACAGCCTCGTTGCAAATTTCACATACCTTGACCTGAAGAAGCACAAGTAACATCACGATTATGTCTTGGGGTCACAGGGATATCCCACAGCCTGGAAGAAACCCAAGTTTGCTCTCTGAGCTGCAGAGTACATACTCCAGCTGCTCACTCTGGTACTTAAATGTACTTGGGAGCAGCTTCTGGCTGTGGGCGGAACAGGCAAGGAAGACCATCCCATGTTACACTCCCACTGTAAATCTCTTCAGTTGGTTGGGTTTTATTTGTTTTGCTGTTCTCTTCTATTTGCCCGGATCACTGAAGTCACTGCTTTGAAAGCAAATTTGTCTTAGAATGAATAATAGTACAGCTATGCCTAAAGGACCCTGATTTATCATAACAGAAGGATCTAAACCTGGATAGCTCATAAATATCCAGGGTGACGGATCCTGTTGTAACAGTAGGATGTCAAAACTTATTAGCTGAAGAAAGGGCAAATAGCTGAAAATGTTCACTGTCTCTTGTATCGCTGTCTTGGTGAAAGTTTTTCAGAGCAAGCTCATCTTAGCTTAATGCTGTGTGCTCTAACAGGCAAAAGGGTTCAAGATGACAAACGTATTTAATAACATGTACTGCTGTGCCAGCTCTGCCAGGGCAGTCATATGTGGCCACAATGTTCACCACCAGACTTGCAAATATTTAGTAAACTGAATGTTTATCAACATCTAAAGTATCCCAGAAGGATTATCCACAGTAAACCAAACCTCACTGGATTGCTGACTATGAGGTAAAGCTGTGGGACTTTGGAGGAGGTCTGGTGTGTTTTGATATGTGCCTTAAAAAGACAACTGAAAGAAATTCGAATAAAACTGAAATATCCTACTGAAGTTTCATACAACAACATGAGGATGTAAAGAAGAGTTTCCAAAGGTCACAATCCTTCCAAACTTCCATTGCAGTGCTAACTGGCTTCTTTGGAAGTTGTGGAGTTAGCATTGGAGACTTAGCCATTAAGCTAGGAACAAAGCTGTATCACTTCAATTCCTGCATTAAATCACAAAGGGTTGGTGCAGGAATATCTGTACATTTGCTTTTAGTTTTACTTGTTCAGGTCTGCTGTGCATTGCTGACCACACCAGTACGCAGTTGTAGTTGTCTAGAAGGCTGTGTGTGTTTGCTGACTAGTTATTAAGGAAAATACTGTATAATAATGAACTAGAACTTTCAAATCAGAAATATTCAGTTATTACCGTTGTGGGTGAGTTTGGTCTTTTGGGTTTTGTTTGGATTATTTGCTTGGTTTGAAACTCAAGACTCTGTCTACTAAATGCTTGCTAGCTGTAAATTAAAAACAGTTTTGGAAAATGGGCTTTATTTGGTGGAGAGAATAAGTTAAACTCTCCTCTTGCACATGGCATCTGCTAAAGCACAAACATTTTCTTTTGCTTAGTTTTGCCAGAATTTCTTTAGTTACCCCAGCTCCTGTTTTAATAGCCAGCAGTGTGTTGCTATTAGAGACCGGCTCTGTTACCTTAATATCCTGTGGGAGTATATGGATTTTTTTTTAAAATGGAGTACATTGTTAAGGGAAAATGTTGCTTAGCAGTTCCTGTCAGAGGACAGATTTTGCTTCAAGTTATTTTACAGTTGTAAGAGAGTGAACTGAAAATAGCAAGACACCACTGAGTGAAATCTCTACCTGCACCCTAGCAGCTTTTATGCTATTTCAATTATTTACACCCCATGAATATTCTCATGCAAGTAAAGCCTCGTATGGGCATACAGGTGGCGAAGATTTTCTGTCTCGTGATTGTAATTACACAAAGGACAATGTTTTAGCATGGAATATGTTTCAATAAATACTTTAAGGTAAAATTAATGTGGAGGTAATTGGATGACAGACAAATCCTGCGGGCTGGTTCTTACTGTAAATATAATATCAAGAAGTTTGAAAATCTCATCAGGATGTGTGGCCCAGCATTTTCCAACAGTATCACTGACACAGTGGTCCATCAGGTGTTTATGGTGGAAATCCTTTACCAATTACCAAAAATCCTCATACAGATAAAGTTTTCACTGGATTTATAGCTTTCTTCATGTTTTACTCAGGACAGGTCCGGTTTGTTTTACCAGCCACTTCTTTCTTTCTGGGTCAGAGCCCACCTGATATGCAGCACATGTCCTCATCACAGAAGAAAGAATGGTGGGACACATGTCACCTCTTCAGGTGGCTTTTGACATGATCTCCCACAACATCCTACTCACCAAGTTGGAGAGTTATGGATTAGATGGATTTGGATGGATGGTTGAATACAGAGTGTAGTGGTCAGCAGCTCCAAGTCCAGATGGAGAGCAGTGACATGTGGTTCCCTCAGGGGTCTGTGGTCTGTGCTGGGATCTGTACTGTTCAATATTTTTTACCAGTGACATAGACAGCAGGATTGGATGCACCATCAACAAGTTTGCAGAGGGGTGACCTCATTAACGTCTATAAATATGTGAGGAGTGGATGTCAGAAGGATGGAGCCAGACTCTTCTCGATGTTGTCTAATGATAGGACAAGGGGCATTGGGTATAAACTGGAACATAGGAGGTTCCATATAAATATGAGAAGGAACATCTCCACAGTGAGGTTGACAGAGCACTGGAACAGGCTCTGGGGGGCTGTGCAGGAGTCTCCTTTTCTGGAGACATTTAAAACCCTCCTGGATGTGTTCCTGTGCTACTTGGTCTAGGTGATCCTGCTGTGGCAGGGGAATTGGAGTAGATGATCTTTTGAGGTCCCTTCCAATCCCTGATGTTCTCTGATTCTGTGAAGTAAATTTAAGAGCTGCTTCTATTGGGTCTGATTCAGTTTTGGCTTTATTTTTCCATGTTGTGGTTGTGTTGCTTGTATGTGAGGATTGCTACTAACTTTTGAGGGTTTGAGGATAATCTGTAGGGATTTTTATTTATATTTGTCAGTGATGAATGTCTTCATTCTTCGCAAAGAGAAAGTTGGGGAAACCCCATTCTTTCACCACTCAGATATTAGGAAAAATGTCTAAGTACAGTGGTCAAACACTGGAACAGCTGGAGTTGCCATCCCTGGAGGAGTTCAAGAAACATAAAGATGTTTTAGTGGGTGGTGTTAGGTTGGTGGTTGGACTTGATGATCTTAACGGTTTTTCTAACCTTAGTGATTCTATGATTCAGTTATATTATTGTTTAAAAAATAGCAAAGAAATTATTTGAAGAGTGTGTCCATCTGTTTATGGTACACTGGCAGAGTCTCCAGGGATAACTCTGGGACTGGGTAGGTCCCTGAGTGTCTCTTTGAACTAAGCATGGTTTTTATTTGCTTTGTGATGGAATTGCAGCAAATAATGCCTGTTCTAGTAGTTTGTTCAACTATTAGCTAGGGCTGTTTGCAGAGATCCAGCAGCTGAAACAGCCCTGAAACACATTCAGTACTTATGGTGGAAGCTTTTTAGGCTTTGATGTGCCATGCAGGATTTTGGTCTGGAGAGCTCAGTGAAAGTGATAGCTCAGCCTTGCACTTGGTTAGTGTGTGCCAATTATAAGGACACTTCAGCAATTTCCCACTCAGTGAGGACTAGAAAGCTGACAGCTATGGACTGAGCTGAAAACGTTAATGGTGCTTGCGTGCCCTCCAGCACCCCTTTGGGCACTGGCTGTCAAGGAAGAGCTGGAGTTAATAATGAAGGCTGCAATCCAGTCACTGGCTAAAAAAACCCCTAACACACCACAAGTTGCTCTTTAATTGATAGAACTTGTATTTGAAAACAAGACTAATGGTGCAGCTCTTGGAGTGAAAGTTCATTCTGCAGCCTTCGTTGCCGTTGGCAGGGACTGCAAGAACCTCTCTCCAGAGCATTTTAATATCTAAAAATTTTTAGTTCCTCGTTCAATTTAACTGAAATTTTCCCTGATTTACAGACACTGAAATTCTGCAATTCCAGTACATAAATCTCATTTCCTTAGGATACACATCTAAAAAATAAATTTGCTTGCACCTGAGGAGGAAAAAGTTGAATAGGGAAAAGATTCCCTTTTGTGGCAGCCTGATAGAAAATTCCAGCTGAGCCTGGTTAACAGAAGTTATTGTCACTTCAACAAAAGCTGTTACCCGTGAAGAGCCTCGTGTGTTTATAACCATCCAAAGCTGTTGGTTTGTACAAAGTCAGAAGCACAAATTGCTTTATTCAGAAACAGAAAGTCAGCCATCCTGTTAATCAATGTACTGGGAAGGGGGAATCAATGTACAACTGGGGGAATATGATTCACATTTCATCCTGGCTGGGATGTTTTTCCCTCTAATAGCGGCACCAGAAATGGAAAGATAAAGTGAAACAGGTTTATTCAAATTCCTGTGTCTGTGAAGTCTGTAACTGCATTAGCTACATTCTCTCTTAACTACAAAGAATTCCTGTAGATTTCTGATGGAAGCTTTGTATGGCTTTGTGGTCCTTAGCCTGCTGGGTTTATAGGAGGCTGCTATGACTTTTTTGCTGTAACAGTCACAAGCAGTATAATTTTGCGGATGAGAGACCATTGTAATGGACTAAACCTGTCTCTTGGTGTGGTCCCAGCCTCTGACAAAAGAGACAAGACCAGCTGAGGACCGCTTGTGTCTAGAAGGATGGTTTACTTCAGTAATTTGAGACAGGAATCTAGAGCAGTTGGGAAATGTTAATGAGGGACCACAAAGCTCCAGGTCCCAGGCTGCAAATGCAAAGCAGGACCTGCATGAAGTGGAAGGTGCCTATATGATGTTGCCGGAGGAGCCGTGCAAGCTCTGTTCAGAGATCACTGAATCGTGGACAGTTTGCATTGAGGTTTTTTTTCAAAGCAAAGACCAGTCTTTAAACAGAATGGTTGAATGGGCTCTGCATCTGAAAACTACTGACTGCTGCTCGCTCTTAAACAGTACACCTTTTCTTTGGGCTTTTTACAAGTCTTCTCAGTTTTGCCCATGTATGATCTGAACCTCCCTAAAATACCAAGAGCTTTGCTGCACGCCTGTGCTTTTTCTCCGGTGACATACATGGCATGGAATCAAGAACACTCTTTTGAAGGACTAAGCTTTGGTGTCTTGCTCAGACACTTTTTAACTGAAACTCTATTAATCAGATGGAGGTATTATCTTTTGAAAAAAATAATATAGCAGAGCAATGGCTACATGAGATTGGTGGGATGTACTTTAAATATGTGATTAATTAGCATGCACTTGGAATGGAATTTTGGAGCTTTTTCTTTCCCCAAAAGTTCCCTACTGTGTCTTAGTTGATGGTGGCAGTGAATATCGGTGATAATCTCAAAGATGTCTAGTTTGTCCAGCTTTGTTAACTTGAAGCAGATAGAAGCACAGCTATAGTTACAGCCATATGTATATACACTGCTGATTTTCTTAATGTTGGCTGTGGAAACCTTTTAAATTTGTGTTTCTGTTAGAAATGACAGGCCCATCTGAACAAAACTGTCAGCCCAGGGAGCTGAATCACCATCGCTGGACGTGTTTCAAAGTTGTGGAGATCTGGAGCTTAGGGACAGGGTTTGGTGGTGCATTGGGACAGCTAGTCATGGTTGGACTACGTGATCTCTTCCAACCTTCTATTCTTCTGGCACTTAACATTTAAAAGGATCAATAATTGTTTTTAAACAGAAGTAATTTTCTTACAGGCATGACCAAAGGTGCTGTATCAGGAAAATGGAACTAACACACTTAGCAAAACATTTTGGAAAAGAAAAGCAGGAAGTGACACTGTTAAGGAGTTGGAGAAGGGGACTGTAGGATGCAGGAAAACCTCCCATCAAGAGGTGCTTCTGTATCCAAACGGGAAATACACAGTGGCTGATAGATCCTGTCAGGTTAAATGAAAAAAATCCAAATTAAAACCCAAGAAGAACATCTTGCAGACAGAATAAAGATGAGGCAGGATTGGACGTGGCACTTGGTGCCATGGTCTAGCCTTGAGCTCTGTGGTAATGGGTTGGACTTGATGATCTATGAGGTCTCTTCCAACCTTGGTGATACTGTGAATAGTAAAGCTTTTTTTTAAAAATACGTCAGAAGTGAGAAGCTAGAGAGTGAGGCTGACAGGTGATCTGCTGTGGGGGTTTTTCCTAGTATTTTCCTTGACTGTTGTAGGAAAAGGACTAAGTGAGGAAATGACACATCTTTATAATCTGTTAATTCATTAAGCTGCTGTTGTCCTCTGGTACTTGAGCTGCAGAAACAGGAGAGAACAGTTACAAACAAATGACTGGGAATGGTTTTTTTTTTTTTTTTAGTGATCCACTTATGTATCCAGGACTAAAGATGAGATTTTAATACCTGTTTACTTTGTGGAGGGTATCTGATACTGTGGAATGTTGAGTGGGAGTTCTTAATTCACTGGGACTTCAATGCTTAATGTTCTGTGAGTGTCCTGCTTCACCTGCTAATGTAAGGAAATAGTGCTGTTCTCCATGTCACAAGTGGTGGGTTGAAGTGCAGAAGGCACTTAAGGCAATCTGCGCAGAATTCTGCAGATGTTTGTGCAGGCAGTTTCCTGTATCGTACAGGTTGTGTTGGCTGGGTAGATTTGAGCCAGGGCCACCAACCAGAGAGCCTATAGATCTTTTTCTTTTTTTGCTCCAGTTAATTCTGTAGATTCATTGGTGCACATCTGCAGCTTGGTCACGTCTCACATATTCAACTATTGGCAATTTCTTTCTACAGTCCTTGTCCCATATTGCCCTCTACGTATTGCCATCTGCTGAGTACTTCCATGAACCCTACTCATAAATTTCCTGAAGTTCAGAATCTGCTATTACATATTGTATAAATATGTAATCTTTAGTATCTATTTATTAATACTTATTTGTTACATATTAGGTATGATTAATATTATTAAATATGTGATTTTATAAGTCACCTGCAGGTTCAGCCTTTTAAAAATGCAGACACAATCGCTGTTCTTGGTAGTTGTTTGTGGAGCTTCTAAAGAAAGGTATTTGTGTGCATTGAACCTTTTGAGCTGGTGCTGTGGGCTGAAAGCATGCGATGAAAATTCAAACCTATGGAATCACGGAATATGAGAGGTTGGAAGGGAGCTCTGAAGATTATCCAGTCCAACCTCGCTGCCAGAGCAGGTGCGAAACTAGAGCAGGTCACTCAGAAATGCATCCAGACAGGGCTGAAAAGGCTCCAGAGAAGAAGTCTCCATAGCGTCTCTGGGCAGCCTGTTCCAGGTTCTGTAACACTCCTCATGTTGAGGTGGAACATCCTGTACTCAAGCCTGAATTCATTGCCCTTGTCCCGTCCCAGGGCACAAGTGAAAAGAGGTGGTTCCTGCCTTTTTGATGCCCAGCCCTCATGGGTTCATGTTTTGGTTTTATGGGTAAAAGAAAAATACTCCTAAAAATTCTTTGCTGATCTCTACACTAATTAATTTCCCTATATGTGTGTTCAAGACATGTCAGTGTGAATTATTCAGCAGTCTGTTCTTCCTTTGCCCACAGCCTTTTCATCAAACCCTTGCATGTCTGCTAACAGGCAGAGATCCACTGTGTTGCTTGCCCCTAGGAGACACCATTTTCCTCTGCATTCCTTGGGAATTCAGCCTGTCTTGTGGTCCTGAGCCTAATACAAACCCTCCAGGAGCAGATTGCAAGGGACAGAACTGTAACAGAAGGGGCTCGGTGTTGTGAGTGGGGTTACAAAACACCACATGCTTTCTTACAGCAGCCACAGTTGCCTGTCTCACACAAATCCTGTAGCTGCTGTCACAGCCTGGCGAGCATCAGATCAGGTCCTCACCCACTGTGCAGTCATGTCAGAAGCAGTGTGACTGTGCTGCCCTGTCACCAGACAATCCCACTGCACCAGCTGCCTGGATGTTGTTTGGGTTACTGATATTTTCCAGTTTTTCAGAAAAGCCTTTCTGCTGACATGGATGTTAACAGCAAAATCATTCACAGTGTTAAGGACTGTAACTAAAGATTTGTGCCAGGGAAGTTACTACCAACTGGGTGTTTAGGGTATTGCCTGAACAGATGAAATGAATTCTTCTCTATTTAACTCGGTGGCCAAATTTTACTTGCTTCAGTGGGAATAGGATTAAACTCTCTAACAGAATTTCCCGAGGAAGGAAAGTCTAGCATGGTCATGGACAAATCTAACAATTTTCAAGCTTTAATCGTTTCATGCCTCAAAGAGGCACTAACACCCCAGGGGGTCTAGTATTTACATAATTGTAATTTATTGGGTAAAGTCTCCCAACGCAAAGAAACATCAAAGTGTTTGTCTTCATCGAGTTCCAGAACAATTTTGAACTTCACATGGAAACGAAAGGTAAAGGAAAATACTTCTTTGGACCAATTAGAGAGAAATGACACTGGGAATTTGAAATCCTGGACTGTTAGAGGATTTTTCATGGAATGCAGTTAACAGTTATGCAACGAGCACTTATCAGGGCGCTGGACACCACATTCATGGCTGTGAGGCTTTTGCTTAGTATATAAACAAAAATAGTATAAATATGATATTGTATTATGTTTTCTATTATTATATAGTATAAAATAATTGGTTATGCGTCCGAGCAGGGTGTCTGTGCTGACTTTACACACAAACGAGCCCTTATGCAAACGGAAACTTCCCCCAGCATATTGTGCCTGTAAAGAAAAATTGAAGATAGTTTCAGTAATTGTCCCCCAGAACGTAAGTTCTTGTGAAATATTGGTGGTTTATTAGTTGCCTTAGGCTATACTCATCTGACTGAACTGCTTTTTAGTATTTAAGTACAGCCTCGTTTATTTAGTATGCTCAAGAATCACAGAATTGGAAGGGACCTCAAAAGATCATCCAGTCCAATTCCCCCACCACAGCAGAATCACCTAGACCAAGTCACACAGGAACATGTCCAGGTGGGTTTTAAACGTCTCCAGAGAAGGAGACTCCACAACTCCCCAGGGCAACCTGTTCCAGTGCTCCATCACCCTCACTGGGAAGAAGTTCCTTCTCTTATTTATGTGGAACTTCCTAGGGGACCTCAAAAGACCATCCAGTCCAATCCCCCTGCCACAGGCTCACCTAGGTGAAGTCACACAGGAACATATCCAGTGGGACTTTCCTTCCCAGCGCCCGGCTACTGGATGTGTTTCTGCACCTGGCAATGTGCATCTTTACTTTCCATTGCCTACAGGCATTCTCACTCCTTTCTCCTGTAGTCATCTTGCTAAACAACGTGACATCTGCTGTCTGACTGTGGCATTGCAGGGTTGTAATGCGCCTGCCTGAAGAATTCGAGCCCTTTACGGAACTGGAGAGCAGCCTTTCAGTTGGAACTCATTTATTTTCTTGGAAGCATTTAGAGCTACAACCTAAGGATGTGCTACTTGAGTCTGTCTTAGTTAAAAAATGTCTCTGAAGCATGGAAAGTTCGAATACATCTAATTCCCTTCATTGCCACCTTTGAGGAAATAACTGCTTTAAATTGTAGATTTGAGGGGAGGGGGAAAGTGTTGACATTAAATAAGCAATTTATCTTTACCTCCTTTGCCTACAGTAAAGAGCAAAAGCAGGAAAATGCCCCAAATAAGCTACTTGATCAAGTACCTAATTAGCTGAGCTCTTCTGCATCAACATAAGACAGGTTATGAATGGGATGATAAAACAGAAATTCTTTTATAGCCTAATTTTTAGAAGAAGAAGAACCTAGCATTTGATCACAGCCGTTGATTTACCTGCCAGCGCTACAGCCTGTGAGTTGTTCCTCATTAATACAGCTTGTATGAAACTGGGTTTTTTCAGTTCATGTCATGTTTTGGGTGGCTTCGGCGTTTTCTACAGCCCGATGTGGTAGAGCTGGGTCTGTGTTAGCAAATCTCGAGACCCAGCAGGAGTCAATCTGTAGAGTGAAATAGTTGGTGTGGAGGACCTAATACACAGGATCACACAGACCAAACACAGGATCACAGAACACTAGGGATTGGAAGGGACCTCGAAAGATCGTCCAGTCCAGTCCTCCCACCACAGCAGGATCCCCTGGATCCAGTCGCACAGGAACATGGCCAGGCGGTTTTAAATGTCTCCACAGAAGGAGACTCCACAGCCTCCCTGGTCAGCCCCTTCCAGTGCTCTGTCACCCTCATCCAAGGTTTTACAGTAGGTTATTAAGAGTCTTTCCCAGTTGCTGAGCATCCGTAGCATCCTTTAGCATACACAGAATCACAGAAGTATTGAGGCAGGCAAAGCCCTCAGATCTCGTCCAGCCCAGCCCATGACCTGACACCACCACATCAGCCAGACCAGGGCACTAAGGGCCACAGCCAGGCTGTCCTTAA
>JAOXOE010026636.1:0-21028 GCA_028565055.1 Phoeniculus purpureus
GTGTGACTGGATCTAGGTGATCCTGCTGTGGCAGGGGGATTGGACTGGATGATCTTTTGAGGTCCCTTCCAATCCCTGGTGTTCTGTAATTCTGTGATCGAGGGGTTGAATTTGAATATTCGGCCCTGAAACAAAAATGAGGCACTACAGAACCCTCTGGATTTCATGTTGGTGAAGCAGAATCTCCTAACTTGCTGGTAATGGTTTATTTCTCTGTGGTTTTGTCTTCTCAGGTTGCTCCTCCACTCCCCAGCAGACGTGAATCCAAACCTCCTCCTCCGCCCCCCAAAACCAGAAAGTCCAGCGTTGCCTCTGCAGAGCAGGGACTGCAGTGAGCACCATCACTTGCTGGTGTAACGGTGAAATGGCTGCTTCCTCCTGACTGATGTGACGGGGCTCTCTGACCCTAAAGACTGGTGATCCCACCTGCCATTCCATTCACTCCCCTTGGGAAACACCAGCAGCACCTGGGACTGGTCCCGTGTTCCCTATCCTCTGGTTTACCTTTCTAGTGCTGAGACACTAACCACAGAGCAGGAGAGGTCACCCTCCTGGAATTCTTGTCTTGTCTCATTAGTCTTGTCTGCCCCAAGTGTTTCCACTGATACAGTCTCAGCCACTCATCCCTCGTGCAAACCTGTCACAGTGGTGATTTGCACGGCCCTTGGGAACGAGTGAGCCACACCAGTGTGACGGGTGGCTTGCAGTGTCTCCGTGTAAGCTCATCACAGCTTTCCAGCTGTCCTTGTGCACTGACCCTCCTCCTGCCCACAGCATCACCAAGCCCTGATCTGCACGAAGCCAACAAATCGCAGCCATTGCTGAGCTGGGAGGTGTCAGCTCCGGAGGTGTCAGGTGCCGGCGTGTGATGTGCGGTCTCCTAAGGTTGCTGATTGCCGGCAGAGACCTGAGCAGGGTTAGCAGAGTAAGTAAGCAGTCTGGGGCTGTCTCCTGCTAGTCATCCCGTGTGCTTCAGATGAAGCAGTCAGACGTTCTGCCTTAGACCTCCTCTGCTCCAGCAGGGACAGTTGCTCGCTCCCCATGGAGAGTTTAGGTTCACCAGTACTTTGTCATAGTTCCACTGTTGATTCTGGCTTTAACACTACGGACCAGTTGAGACTCCTCTCTCAATGCTGTTACCCACTTGGTTGGTGAAAGTATCTGGGACTTGGTAGAGGATTTTGTCTTTGTGCTTTAATAGGGTGTAAAAAGTTGCTCCTCTCCTGTGTGTGAGAGGAATCGGAGCTGTTTTGCTACCAGCGCTGCACTGGTACCAGCAACTTAGAAAGGGTGGGGCGTGCAAAACTGGTTCCACATCCTGACCTCAGAAACGCACACAGAGAGAAATGATTCTCGTCCTCCTGTTCCCCCTGCACCTGTCTGCGGCAGAAGTTGCACTTTGTGGCCTGGGTATTTATTACGAGTGTTGGTGAAGATTCTCCTCGGGCTCGTTTCTCCAGGAAATAGTGTTTGCTTGTTAACTTAAAGTGTCGTTTGGCTTCTGGTGATCTGGTAGAGACCCACTGAAAACCCTGTGGAGGATGCTGCTCGCAGTAGTAAACACAACTGGTGTTGGGTTCGAGGTTGTTTGCAGGGCACAGCACCCTTGCTCTGCTCACACAACCTAAAAGCCTTCCTGAGGAGTAGCTGCTTGGTGAGCCTGGGGAAGGGTTTCCCCAGCAAAGCCTTCTGCAGGGGGAAGAGACCACCAAAACCCTGGGGTTTGGGGTTTTTCTGTGACTGCAGTAGAACTCTCTTCTTCTTACACATTCCTTTGGCCCCAGCGTGACTCCAGCTACAGAAACCTGCCGGGGCTGCGTTTGCCGCGCTGCTGCGTGGCTCCGCAGAACAGATTGCAGTCATCAGCGGGTCATCTTGGATTCACATCACAGAGCAGGTTGGAGGCTTTTGGGACGTTGCAGTGCGGTGTCACATCCCATCCATCCGCACTCAGGTTTGCTGCAGCACACACACAGCTGCCTGCTGGGCTGCTGCCTTCTCAGGGGAGATCTCTGAAACCTTTCTGGGCAACTTGACCACGGTTCACCCCCTCTCTCTGGTGCATTGTAGGACTTGGCAGCTCCGCGTTGTGTTCTTGGACGTAGATGCTGCTTGACTTGAAAACCACAGGGCTTTCTTGTCTTTCTTTTTTCTATCTCCTCCTTCCTCTTCTGGTCACCCACTGTCTTCCTTCTGCTGCACTGCTGCACACATGAACTAAAGGAACCTCTGAAACTCTTCCCTCCAACAAGAACTTTTTGTCTTCAGTGAGAACTTTGCTTTCAGCAGAACAGCAGGATGTGGTCTGAGGTGTCAAAGAGCCCATCTGGCCTCCACCCATTGCTCATTCAGTGCCTTTCCCCACTCTGCTGCTGCCCGCTCCCTCATCCTTAGGTGGTTCCTTTCCAGAGCAGGTTTGTTTGAGCTCCTTTCCTAGGTCCGCTGGGACCCCAGCTGATGGTTTGTCCAGTGTGACTAAACAGATTGTCCGTCAGGTTTGGGGATTTCAGTTCCCCGTGACTTGTCTGAGTCTTATTTCTCTGTTTAATCGAACTTCCTTAACTTGAACTCGTAGGTGGACCTTGTACACCCAGCAGTTAGCTCTTCCTCCTGAAGGAGGGAGCTGGCCTTTGCAGAAGAACCTCCCAGGCGCAGGTCTGACTTGGGAACGATTTCCCAGCTGATCGTTACTGACCCTTTACCTAAAGCTCTCGAACTTGAGGAGACTTTGTTCTGCTTGTTCAGCAGGTTTGTGAGCGGAGGACTCGGTCTTTGTGTGGTTTGTTACCTCCCCTCCGTTCTATCCTTGGACCATGCAGCTGCCAGTTGTTGGGAAGAGGAACAGCATCCGTCTGCCCTGTGGGCTGGTCCTGGCACCGGCTCCTGAGCTAATAAGATGCCCGGGTCACCTAGAGATCATCCACCCCAGTGCTGGCAGCAGTCCTGGAAGCATCTGTGTTTCAGCAGTGGCTGAAACAAGCCTTTCACTTGCATTTTGGTGTCTGCTCTGTAGGGCAGCTCCTGAAAAAGCAGCGAGGAGATGCTGCACCTAGAGCAGCCGATGCTCGAAGAGTCCAGACTGAGATTTCCCTTCCCAGGAAGTTTAGGGCATTTTCTTTGGCTGCCAGGCGGGGGTTTAGGGTTGGGGGGTTCTTCTTTCCTTTCCTAGCAGTATTTTCTAGAGTCTGAGGTCCTGTGAACTCCCATCCTCCTTGCCTTTTGGCAGGCGAGCTCAGCTCTCTGAATGGCTTTGCTGGGGTGTGTGGTGGCTTCTGCTCTTTGCTGATAGAACTCAGCACCACGTGCCTACAGGTGCAAGACTCGACTCCCGTCCTGTGCCTGAAGGGTTTAGGGCTCTGTGCTCGTTTGGGGGAAAGTGTTGTCTTCCAAGAGTTGGATTCTCGAAGGCAGTTGGGCATTTAAGTTTGTGAATAATCATGGGGCCAGCTGGATGGCCACTGAGTGCCCACGCTCCTAGGGGGAAATCCCAGCAGAGCCCTGGGAATGCCCTGCCCTGCCCTGCCCTGCCCTACCTGCCCGACTGAAGAGCTGAGACAAGGTTTTCGGAGCCAGTTTAAGGTCTCACTGCCGAGGTTTCGGACTGAGCCGCATCTCTCCCTGTTAATTAGCTGCTTTTGGAAGTGTCATCTAACCCTGGCTGTTCTGAGTCCAGGGCTGAGAACAGGAGCAGGAGAACAGCCCCGACTGCTCTCATCTCCACATCCCAGTCCACAGGTTTTAAATCAACCCAAATCTCCAAGTTCCATACCCAGCCTGCAGACAAGACAAGACCTGAGCCTGTTGCGTGGCCTCGCTGTTCGATTTCAGCTCTTAGAGGATTTTGTGTTGGTTTTCTCCTCTGGAGCAGCGTGCTGGACTCTGGTGGTGTGGAGCTTTTAATTAAAATCTGTCGTGCTGCGATAAATTCCCTGAAAAAATGTTACAGGCTCTAATCCACGTCGGGCGAAGAGAGGAACAGGCAGCTTTCCATTTCAGTGGATTAGGGGATTAGGAAAGGACACGGCGTCTCCAGCGAGAGCAGCTCTGTGATCTGCAGCGGCAGAAAACCCCGCGGTGCGTCTGGATGCTGGATGGTTGGGAGAACCTGCGCCTCGCACCCTTCACGTTAACAGTGCCCGGTACCAGCTCACGTTTTCTCTCCTTATTTATTTTCATAGTTGTGAATGGAAATAATCAGCGTAAGGTGGCTGTGAACTAACTGTAATCCCTGTTTAGTTTAATAGCAAAACCATTCCTGAGCCCTTAGTGCGACAAATTCAGCCTTTTGATCAAAACTCCTCTGCCTTGTATCGCCCACTGCAGACCACGTCATCGGGTGGCCCAGGGTGAGCTTTTCCTAGAAGGGAAAGGAAATAATGACTTCATGTCACTGGTTTGGGGCGGGAGAGGGGCTCCTCAGGAGCACACAGGGTTCACCTGATTGTGCTCTGCAGCATCTGCTGGTGCTCTGTCGGTCTGTTGTGGTTTCAGGCTGTCACTGAGCCCCTTGGACATGCCTGACCTCATCCTTCTGAACCTGCATCATCTGGAGGGACTGGACTGTTTTAAACAGCCCTCAGCAGCCCTGTTACACACGGCATTGGCTGTGCATTTTGTCATTGCTAGTTTTACAGAGGTTTAGATGAGAGGAGAAGCCTTGGGACAGGTTTGCGTTGAACGCAGAAGGAGATGGGTGTTGTGGAACGTGGTTTTGTGAGGGTTGTGAGATCCTGGATGTGGCGGTTCAGGTCTAAAGCCCAACTCAGCAGACTCCGAGTACCTTCTCTTTTGCTTTTCCTCCTCTTCTAGTCCCTCTGCGACTGAATCAGAAAACAGAATAAATGCAGCTTTTACCCTGGAGGAAGAGTAGGAGCTAAACTTTGGAAGGGCAGTCTGCACCTCTCGGGGTAAATGAGACAGGATCACTGAGCGTGTAAAGCAAGGTGTACAAATTGTCATTACTGGGGTTTTTTAAGTGTATTAACTGTTGTAAAGTTTGTAAATAGCTTTTTAAAATAAATGTAGTTTTTATGAGTGAACCGGTAACTAAAGAGCGCTGGAAAGTCTTTGTGCTTGGGCTACTGAAGGCTGAGTGGAACTGAGCCCCAGTGGCAGGTTTATTCTGGATGTTTTAGTGAAGTTGTGTTTTATCCAGAGACTGGAGAGCTCAGGCGGTGCCTCTGTCTGGGCATCGTCCGTGCCTGCGTGACCAGAGCTGCCCCATCCAGACACAAAGCAGACCCTTTGCTGCTGAGACTCTGGACCAGATGGGTTCTGTCACCTCTGTTAAAGAACACAGCGACTATCTGCTACTTCGAAATGCAACTGCAGAAGGTTTATTCACACAATCCAAGCAAAAGCCAGTTGCAGAAGAACCACTTGTAGCTCTGATGTTATCCCAGGTCCCTTGTTCTGTGGCTTTAAACCTTCCTTCGTGGAGCGTCGCCTCGCAGCAGACTGGCCTGTAAACACACACCAGATACTTCTCATGAAGGGAAGAAACAGCTCTGACAATGGAATCCGAGAGCCTGGTCAGACACTAAAACATTCATATTGTGGTCTCCGCTGGCAGGAGGATTAGAGTGGCACAAACCTGACCCGACACCATCTCTGCCACCTGCCCGCAGCTTGGATCAGGCAGTGTAGAGTAACCGGCGCTTCGAATGGCCGGTTTCATCCCAAAGTGCCTGAGCAGCTTTACATCTGCCAATGGCTCCACCACCGCGGCAGTTCTCAGCGAGCCCCCCGGCAGCTGCTGAACACAGCGCTTGGACAGCAGTCGGGCCGCGACGCGTGAACCCACACAAAGCGATCGTGCAGCCGGCCAGGAGAACCCAGACAAGCAGGCTGGCCTTGGCAAAGCGTTCCAGGGGCGTCGCCGCTGCCCTGGCACCGCTCTCTGTACCTTAGAACGTGGAAACCCTGCCTGCCTGTCTCATCCAGCTGGATCTGGTCTCCTACCTGAATACTGATTGATCCTCTCACCACTGAGTCAAAAGCCAGAGGTGTTCCGGGGAGATGAACTGCCTGGATGCTGCTTCATTCTGCCTCAGCAAGGTGGGCTTTGCTTTGCACTCACTGCCAGCTTCGCCAGGCAATTCTGAAGATAACTTGAAAAGCTTTTCCATGGGGTGGGGGGTCGACTGTGCCCAGACACCTCCCCTTTCACTGCATAATATTCCTGTGGCTACCCCAGGAATGGGTTAGAGAGGCAAAGCTGCATCTGGAGGCAGTTTCATTTGTTCTCAGTGTCACTAAGCAGCGAGAAATAGTGAGGGCAGTTGCTCAGGCTGTGCTGCAGTGTTTGAGGACAAAGAGTCAGTTCCAGTAGATTAAGGGTGGTATAAAACTGACACTGTGTGATGTGGTGCAGGCAGTTTCCGTGTGAAAATCCAATGGATTTCAGACTCTGACCTGTCAGTGTGGCTGTGGGTGAGTTAGGGAGCTTCTGTCCAGCCCAGTCCCTCACTGAGTCTGGAGAAACTTTCAGTGTTGGCTTCAGAAATGAGCCACAGATTGAGTGTTTGAGCTTCTGGGGCAGCTTGGAGACGCTTCCCAGAAAGAGATGCCCATCTGGCCGACCAAGGTGTTGCTATGTTAATTAAAGAGCACTTCTTGCTTGAGAGTGTCCTGTCGGTGGCAGTTTGCTTGTGTGAGAAGTCTCTGCTGTCACTGCATTAGAGCATCTAATGGAAAATGCATTCCCCAGCCTGGGGACTTTGGGAGCAGCAGCTTCCATATGGCTGCATCCTTCAGCTGGCAGAGGTTGCCTTTGAAGCTAAGCAGCTGTGAGTGCTGCTTGGATTTGTGTTGGGGTAGAATGTGATTGACTTTGTTTTGCTATTAATTCAGTGAGTGATGACAGCGCTGCCCTGTCCTGGAGCCGGGACTCGGAGGTGCTTGAGGGTGATGCAGACAGTAAGGGCAAGGCCTGGAGCGCCACATGGCAGCTAAGCTGATGAGCCTCTTCCTCCTCCCTGTTCTTCTCCTCCCTCCGTGTCCTCTTCCCACCTGCACTGGCCTGATTTTCCCATAGTGGTAAAAGAACCCCTGTCACTTACCATGGCTTCCTTCAGATCACTGAGCTGGGAATGCTGGTGGGAGCCTGGGCATTCCCTCTTCTGTGCTTCTCCTGGTTCTTCCATTTCACCTGCAATCTGAATTGGGAAGTCAAACAGCGTCGTGAAAGGTTTGCTCTACCCCAGATACAGAAGAGGAAACCTCCGCTGCTCGACTTAAAATCGCCTCTTTCCCAGGATGCTGGAGTCGCTCTGACAGGGAGCTACCCAAGGAGCATTAGAGGATGGGGCACCCACTGGTGGACAGGACCTCCTGCATCTGCCTTGTTATTTAACCACCGTCTAACTGGGTACCCCGTTGCCACGTTCTTGGGCGGGGTGGATAAATGTCCTAACACAGCCCGTTGGAGCATTGGCTGGAATTTAGGGTGAGCAGGACCCTGGGCTTAACAGACACTCTGCCTGCAGCAGCCAGCCCTGTTCTTCCTGCAGGGGCTGTCAGATGTCACCTAAATGCCAATTACTTGGCCACTGCCACTTAAACCCCACCTGTGTGTGTGTCTGTGGGAAAGAGACGGACACCCACAGACAGTAAAGCCTACAGCACCTCTGCATCACCTTTTCCAGATAAGGTGGTGTCACCAAACCAGCTTTTCATGGTCTAGAACCCACCTCTTGCAATGGTTCCACCAGCTGCTCAGCATTCCTCTTCCCTCCTGGCTGCAGCCCGAAAGACCAGTGCTGAGCCAGGCAGATCTCCATGGACATGACCACTAGGAGGACACTGACAAAGATCTTCCCGGACTTCTCCATCCTGCAAAAGAACAAAACATCTTTCTGATCACAGTGGTCACGGCTCTGTTTTTGTTGAAGACGACATTCTGGGTCTCCAGTTCTGATCTTCCACACCCTGGTGGCACCGTGCCCGTGCCTGAGCCACAGCTGCGTTCTGAGCCTCTCAAAGTCGGGATTAGATCATTATAAAGAGATTTAGCATCTGAAAAACTTGGATGAAGATCTAAATTAGGATTTGTGAACACCCTTTCAGAGCTTTAGGGATGTCTGGACCTCAAAGGGTCCGTGAAAGTCCCCGGTGGGTATTTGGCAGATGTTTAGCCGCTGTCTGCTCTCATGTCCCTGCTCCTCAAAAAGGGCTCTTGGCAGGCTCTGCCAACACGAGTTTCTTCTGCTCTGAGCATCTGCAAGCACTGAACAGGTAAAAAAGGGAATGTGGGTGGTGGAGCACGAGGGCCCTTCCAACCCCAACCGTTTGGTGGTTACCTGTGTGCTGGGAGAGGCTGCAGGGTACCTCCAGCTCTTCTCCGTCTGAAAATCTCCTGCGAGGCTCCTTGTCATCTCACTTTTTATACACAACGACCCCGCCACCAACCCTCTCACAGCAGGGAACTTCATCCCAGGCTGTAATTTTGCTCTTAAAGCTGCTGTGATGCAGCACGAGAAAAGCTCTTAATGGGAACCCCCGGCGGGGCTCTTCAGCTGAGCTGGTGTTCTCCAAGAGCCATGACAGTAACGGCCTCTCCTCCTTCAGGCGGCCGTAAATCCGACATCCAAATGGAGCCGGCTGCTGCTGCCCACAGACACGGGCTTGTCTTCCGGTACTTTGTAAGTTCTCGGTGAGTTGGAGTTGGTCAGGAGGGGGTTACAGGGCGGGAAGCTCCTTCAGGGTATGAAGGACCCTGTCCTGTGGGGTGTGTGCAGCAGCCTGGGGGTGCTCGGTGCCCTCAGCATCGTGTGTGCTCCCTGCAGAGTCTTCCTCCTTAATCAAGGTGCCTTGATCTTTTTGCTCTGTAAAGTTGGGTGATAGGACAGGGGGCAGTGCGTGTGAGCAGGAACAGAGGAGGTTCCACATCACTCTGAGGAGGAACTTCTTCCCAGTGAGGTGCCAGAGCCCTGGCAGGGCTGCCCAGGGGGGTTGTTGTGGAGTCTCCTTCTCTGGAGACGTTTCAAACCCACCTGGCCATGTTCCTGTGCGACTGGATCTAGGTGACCCTGCTGTGGCAGGGGGATTGGACTGGCTGATCTTTGGAGGTGAGGTCCCTTCCAATCCCTAATGATTCTATGAACAGATGAAGTGCAGGAGTTTTTCAACTCCTGCTGTGTGGCCACGGTGGAGGCTCCTTCCTGGACAGACTCCTGTTGTCTTGGATTTTTATAAGGTAGACATCTGTACTTACTTTTTTTAATATTCTTACAGTTTTGTGTATTTTTCTGTTTATACTGAAATGATAGAGCTATAAAAGCATATTTATTGTATATTTATATGATGTATTTTATATATCCGTATTAAGAAATATGTATCTAGGGCCACCAAGGATCCAAGGGCTGGAGCCCCTCTGCTCTGGGGCAGGCTGAGCGAGCCAGGGTTGTTCAGCCTAGGGAAGAGAACAGACACTCTGCAGGGACCTCAGAGCTGCTGAAGGGAACCTCCAGGAAGGCTGCAGAGGGACTTTTCCCAGGGGGATCCAGCTACAGGACAAGGGGAGATGGTTTGAAGCTGAAGGAGAGGAGGTTCAGACTAGATCTGAGGAAGAAGTTCTTCAGTGCCAGGGTGGAGAGACTCTGCTATCGACTGCCTGGAGACGCTGCTGTGGCTGCCCCCATCCCTGGACGTGCTCAAGGCCAGGTAGGATAAGACCTTGGACAACCCAGTCTGGTTGAGAGACGCCACTGCCCCTGGCAGGGGGTTGGGGTGGATGAGCCCCAAGCTCCCTTCCAACCCAAACCAGTCTGGGGTTCTCCATATTCCCACGAGATCACTCACTGCGGCCTCTAGCTATTTCAAGGCTACCCAGGATCTGTAAGTCCTGTAGGTGCAGAAGTTAAATGTAGTCAATCTGATGGCAGAAAGGTGATTTTTTTGTTCACCTGGCAGCTCTCGTGGCTTGCTCAGCGCTGATTCATGTGCAGATGCTGTTCTTTGAACATCCTCTCTTCCTGCTCCCATGACCTCTCTGAGTTGAGCAGATTAGAAGTCATTTAAGAAGTAAATAACTCAGGGAGGATTTGGTGAGTAGCTGAGGGTAACTCTTCCTGTGCTAATGCTGCTCCCACTCACAGCCGGAGCAGCCAGCGTTTCACTTCAGCCGATAAACGGCTCAAGCTGTGAAAATACTCTGGTTTGGTGGGAGCGGCGTTTCCTCGGCGTGGGCACAGCACCAGGGAGACCTTCCCGAAGTGTTTTAAGGCTTCCCTGAGGAGCCCAGCAAAAACGGAGGTTATTTAAAGGTAAGCAGAAGATTTTGTTCACCCTAAGGGATGACATTAAAGAGAGAAGGGAGCTGCTTAGCCCAGTAATTGCCTCCTCTGACTCAGGCACCCACCAAGTCAAGAAAGCCCCAGGACAGACGACGAAGACGCCTCTCTATTTCACGCTTTTATTAACGTAGTTTAAATGAGGCTGGAACCTGCGATTCCTGAATCGGCCCCTCTGGCCTCTTCACAGAGCTCTGTCCTAGCGGAAGAGGTCCCTTCGGCTCACCCGTGGATGAACGATGCCACATGCCGTGATCAGTCAAAACAGAGCGCTGCAGTGAAAGCTCAGAGAGATTTTATACACAGCCATTATGAAAATAGAGAGATTTCTTTCCCCATACAATAGTTTGACTTCTGCCAGCTACAAAATACGATAAAGAAAAATAATTCATTTATTTCTCTAGCCCTAGGAATCTTCTTCTACTGCAACACAGGCATCACTCTCCGTGAAAGCAATGAGGTGGGAGAAAGGACTCCAAAATCGCACTGACTGAAGTGTTTCCCTTGAACCTAGGGGTGCATCTGCCCCAGGACAGGGGGTTGTCCTACAGCTGTAGCCCAGATCCTACGGTATAGCCCTGGGAGTCTGGAAGAAATCAAATCCCAGTCCTGAACCAGATGTCTGTGGGATTTTTGAGTCCTGCAAGTTCACTCCACGTGCCTGAGTCAACTGAACTTTAAAATAAGGGAGGACCCTGCAGTCCCCCCGCCAAACAAACCCTACTGTGGTGATGGCAAAGCAGCATTTGTGGAACAACTACTGTGCAGAGGACGGGCAACCCACACTCTGAGTCACAGCCAACCCGCTCAAGTAACCGTAGACTCAACCTCCTGCTAACAGTGTCCCCTTCTGTAAGGTTTAAACTTGTCAGCTCTTCCAGCCCTAGCTGCACTTCTCAGACTCAAGGTGAGGTTTAACTTTGGGGTGTCTGAAGCATCTGAGGTAAGAGGTCTTGATGCACCTTCTCTCTTGTTTTTGGTATCGTCTCTTTGTGTGCTTTGTGATTGTGCATGAGAGAAACGCGGTAGGTGAGAACTAGGTTGGGTCCTACGGTGGAAACAGCCGCTGAGGAGACGGCGTGAGGCTTGCCGCGCCGCAGAGCTCACACGGTTCCCTGCTTGCTCACAGCTAAAGCAGCTGCGGAAAGGAAAAGACGCTTTGCCTCTGCAAGACGCTTCTACAGCCACTTTAAGCAGGTCCAAGGTGAATCCTAAGGTCTGGCTGGGAAGGGGGTTATGCCCATGCTGTTCAGGAGTATTTGCATAGTACATCGAGGGGAGACAGGGGTCACTTCATCCTAAACTGGAGTAATGATGGGGGGACGGGGCACGTGCTGCGGCCCCAGGGCTCGTCTCTGCTTTGGTGACAGTTGTATTTTCCTACGTACGATCCCTACAGAGAACGAAGGACCTACAGGTACTCCGGCTCGGAGCGGCTGGGGTGTTTGAAGGCCAGAGGGTGTTTCTTACTGGCTGCAACGGATAGTGCAATTCCACGCTGACTTGAAAGGGTGAAGCAAAACATCCCCTTCGTGAGCAGGGGAGATCTAGTTACAACTGCATCTGTGGCGCAGGCAGATCCCTGCAGTGAAAACCGCTTCCACTAAACACTTAGAAGATGATGAAGCTGCTCTGCACCTGCGTTCAAGCTACTCCAAGGCCGGGCATTACCTGCGACGACAGTTAACTCCTGTCCTCACCCCAGCGGACGACAGTACCTGAAAACATCGTCTACACCACGTCTGTCACTGACACACCGTGCACGAAGGAAGCAACTAACCGTAAAGACACTCGTCTAACTGTAAACCTGAACTTCATTGCTACTACACAGCAATAGAACCTCTTCTATTCATATTGCAGCTACAGATTTAATAAATAGAATTGCATATGTTGTGCTTTATAAATTAAAACGCATTCCAGAGCGAGGCAATGCTGCTGAACAATGACTCTAGTCAACCCGCATGGCCTGGTTCTGGAACCAGCCTGCTTCCCCTCTCTGCTCTCGCAGGCAGAACCAGGGTCTGCTTCCGCCTCTCTTAAACACAAGCTCCCTCCCCACCAAGTGGGCAAAGCAGAGTTTACTGAGGCACTACCGCAAACGTAGCTTCGTCTAATAGCCGTTGCTGCTAACTGAATACGGGGAGGAGGTGAAGAAGGTCACAATAAATGTTCTGCTTCCTTCCTCTTTGGCGTCTTCTCGTCTCTATCTGACACTCTGAGACATGTGCAAAGGTGTCAGCATCTCTTCAAAGATGGCCCCTTTCACGTTCGATCCCCTCAGATTAGCTTCCTGCAGGTCACAGCCCGAGAGATCACAATTCTACAGGGGAAAAGACAAACCAAACGTTAACTCTGTCTGCGCAGAACCTAGTGCAAACTTCTACCCTCGCTGCGCTGACACACAAACCATTGGTACGTCAGAGAACTTCAGCCTAAACCTCTAGTCTGCCACTGAAGTTGTGGCTACCACCTGCTTCTTTCCTCAGCACCAGCCAGATTTAAGTCAGTAGACTCACTCTTAACTAGTCTGCCACTGAAGTTATGGTTACCACCTGCTTCTTTCCTCAGCATCAGCCAGATTTAAGTCAGTAGACTCACTCTTAACTAGTCTGTTACTGAAGTTGTGGCTGCCACCTGCTTCCTTCCACAGCACCAGCTGGATTTAAGTCAGTAGACTCACTCTTAACTAGTCTGCCACTGAAGTTTTGGCTACCACCTGCTTCTTTCCTCAGCATCTGCCAGATTTAAGTCAGTAGACTCACTCTTAACTAGTCTGTTACTGAAGTTGTGGTTACCACCTGCTTCTTTCCTCAGCACCAGCCGGATTTAAGTCAGTAGACTCACTCTTAACGTCAAATTCTCTTCCAGGAGTTACTGGTGCTGCCAAACACAGCCAGAAAGAAGCTGCCTCTTGCAACCTGACAGATCTCTCCACACTGCTCTGAGAACTCAAGGAAGAACAGCCCGTACACAGCCTGCAGAATGAGCTTGTCTGCCTTTCTAGCAGGGAGCCAGGTGCCACCAGGCAGGTAAGAGCCCATCACTGCTCTACAAATGATGCCCCAGGATCAAAATAAGCCCCTGAAACCCAGGCAACAACATTTATCTTCAGTTTTGGATGACCGCATGACCTTGCGCTAAGAGTGGGCTTAGTGGCACTTCCATCGGTCACCCTTGAGGTTGTATCAGCCACTTCTGTTGCTCTGAGGTGCCTCCTTCCAGATCGAGGGCAGAGTGCAGTGAGGTTCTGAGGATCATCTATTGCCCATTAGGACTGAGAATAATCCAGTTTGTAGTTTGAAGCTGGAGAACTCGGCCAAAACTCAGCAACCCCCACAACATTACCAGTTGACTGATGCAGTTAGTACATAAATACACTTAAACACAGGAGTGATGCAGTTAGTCTGTAAATACAGGTACCCAGTGCCTGACGGGGGCTACGAGGCGGCTGCAGAGGGGCTGTTTACAAAGACCTGGAGTGACAGGACGAGGGGCAGTGGTTCCACATTAGAGAAGGGCAGACTGAAATGGGCTGTTAGGAAGAAGTTCCTTAGCAGGAGGAGGATTGAACACTGGAACAGGTTGCCCAGGGTGGTGGCTGAGCTATCCCCACCCTGAGGATGGTTGAATATCCCCATCCCTGGAGATCTTCAAGGGGAGGCTGAACAAGGCTCTGGGCAACCTGATCTAGTTGAGGCTGTCCCTGCTCACTGCCCTGCAGTTGGCAGTGGACTGGATGGCCTTTGGAGGTCACCTCCCAACCCAGGCCAGTCCCCATTTCTATGATAAAACACAGGACCGGTGTAGTCAGTGAATAAGAAGAACCACAACTCACTTCCAAGTCCGTTCCTGCCAAGGTTGCTCCTCTAAGGTTGCAGTTTTTTAGTTTTGCGTTTTTCAGTGTCGCAACTCGCAGATTAATCCCTGTCATCTGGCTGCCCTCCATGTCAACCCCTTTCAGGTTAGCACCTAAAACAAAATCAAGACTAGTTTTATAAGGAAAACAAGTGGGAAAAAACAGGACTTGGTCTAGGTGATCCTGCTCCGGCAGTGGGATTGGACTGGATGACCTTTCGAGGTCCCTTCTAATCCCTACTGACTGGATCTAGGGGATCCTGCTCTGGTAGGGGGATTGGACTGGATGACCTTTCAAGGTCCCTTCTAATCCCTAATGACTGGATCTAGGGGATCCTGCTGTGGCAGGGGGATTGGACTGGATGATCTTTTGAGGTCCCTCCCAATCCCTAATGATTCTATGACTTGGTGTAGGTGATCCTGCTTTGGCAGGGGGATTGGACTGGATGATCTTTCGAAGTCCCTTCCAATCCCTAACGTTCTGTGATTCTGTGAACTCCAACATGACACTTCCTCAGAGCCATGTAAATCGACAGACATCAAGGCAGACCCCACTCAGGCTGGTACTTGTGGCCTCTTGTCATGAAGCCACGACTTGTACCCACCACAGCTAAACCCTTCACATGCCACATGGATTTACAAACACACAGTTGTTTCCAGAGACCCAACAGGCAAAACCTCTTACCTTCCAAGTTAGCTTTAAGGCCTGATGGGTCTTCAAAATTGCAGCCTTTCAGAGAGGCTCCTTCTGCGTTGGAACACAGCATCTTCACCCCTTGGAGGTTTGCACACTGACAGACAGAGACAGGGCAAGGAGTCCAAAGATGATCAACACTGAAAGCCCACCAGAGTACAGCTCTCACCTCTGTTTCACAAGTGAATCCTACTGAAACACAACAGCCCTGCTGCGGAGAGGAAGTGCAAGAACTTGCTACACTCTTCCTCTCTATCAGATCATTCTCACCCGCTGCCCCTTTGTTTTTTACTTAAGAGCCTCAAAGAGCTCTGGAGTGATCTGACTAGAACAACTGCAGCAAGTAGTGAAGAACCATGTGTTTCACTTGTCTGCTCGTTTCAGTTCCTCTTCCTTTTAAATACCCACAAAGGACAGCCCAGACTGGCCCCCAAGTCGCAGCGATTCTTACATCGAGCACCGAGCCAGAGAGGTCGGCCCTTTCCAGGTTGGCGCAGCACAGGTTGGCGTGGGCCAGGTTGCAGCGGCTCAGGTTGGCCATCTTGAAGTTGATGTATCGGAGATCTAGACGAGAAAGGTCTGCTCCACTGAAATTGAGACCCTGAGACATGGAAACCCCCAAGAGTTACAGAAGAGTCTGAACACAGGAGACTCACACAAATGTACCCGTGTGCGTAAGGTTATAGAGAGACAGACACGCGGCCGCCTATCCCCGGTGAATGAAAACTCAATTCCAAAGCAGAGGAGGGGGAAGCACACACTGAATTTCATGCTGTCAGACGCAGCTGCGGGCTCTCTCGCCACCAGACACCGACGCGACAAACCACGCTCTTGCACCTGACATCGCAGCTCGGACTTCGTTGGGGTTGCCAGTAGGAATCGGACGAACTCCTTTCGAGATATAGGAGAGTGATCCTCAGCTGGCTGGGAATTCTGTTGGGAGAGTTGTTGAAAAGCTAATACGGACGGGACTAAATGACACAGAGCCTGGAAGGGCAGGACGGGTGCGTTCGGGTAGTAAAGAAAACCAGTTACCTTAATAGCTATTTCTAGGTGCTCAATTAGCGAATCGATACCAAAAAACCTGGCTTCTTCCAAAACACCTACCGAAACAAAGCGGGGTTGGTCACTTAGGAGGAGCTGCTGCTCAGGAGGACACTTCTTGCCTCACTGGAGAAGGCAGTGTAAAGCCACAGCAAGAGCATGCCAGAGAGGTTGGGTTAATCCATCCCTACTACTGGAGGAGCATCGATTCCAACGACTTTCCCCACTTGGGTGAAGTCTAAGGAGTCTTGGAAAAATGAATAAGCCAGTAAATGTGACCACCACGTACATTAGCTGTACCTGGGGAGAGGAAAAGCAAGCGTGCTTGCAGCTCTAAGGAAAAAATAGCTCGGGAGGGATGTTTCCAGTACCAGCATTAGGTTAACACACCGAGTCCTGAATTACAGCCAGGAATGAATCCAGGAGGGAGGATTTTAAGACTCGAGCTAAACAAGTTTAAACAGTCAATCCTCATTAACCCAAGCACGTGGACTTGCAATGCTTGAGAAGAAATTCACCACAGAAACATTTAGCTCAGCACACAAAAGCCCCCCGGGCTTTACCACGTTCACCTGAGGGCAAAGTTTAACTTCTACAGAGGAATAATTTAGGAGATGTCATACAGGCAATACCTACCTAGCAAATTAATGCCATCATTTACAATGAGCTGTCCATGACGCAAATAGTTCAAAATGGGCTCAAAATACTCTGGACTGCGGTCAATTAGGAATGCTCCTCTATGATCTTGCTTATTTCCCCATGCATCTGTTTCCACAACATATATATATAGATAATTAAATGTGATACAGCAATAGGAGAGCATTTGCTTCAGCTGCAGATTTGTTACTACCAAAGGGCACTGGATTACGAAACATTCCACTCCAAAGGGTGTTTCTCAGAGAAAAGGAAGGAAAACAAGAAGGGGAGGTGGGAATCACCTCAGTCTCAGAACATTAGGGATTGGAAGGGACCTCGAAAGACCATCTAGTCCAATCCCCCTGCCAGGGCAGGACCACCTAGACCAAGTGGCACAGGAACAAACAGGTCTCGCTCCTGCTATAACTAACTACAACATTTTATGCCGCAGGCAAGAATCGCCACTAGAAGTGGCAGTAAAAGGTCTGTCTGCCCCGTTTCCTAGGGGCTGTTCTGTACCGTTTGCTCATCGATTCCATCAACAAAACGGAGCAGGATGCAACAAGACGAAAATCCAAACCCAAAGACCCCGAGATATTAACTATGGATGGGAGTTATCTTTCCAGTTTGTGAGGTGATCGAGCATTACATGGGCGGCAGAAAATAAACAGCTATTAAAAGAACAGGATTACAGGTTCTGCTTTGCTAGACTTTTAGTGGTTTAAGGTGTGAGCAAGAGCCTCAGCTTGTTAGCGCCTTCTGCCTACTTGGCTAATCGGTTAGCTTACAGGAGGGAGTTGCTTTCAGTATACTGACCTTTATCTTTAAACATGTGGGCCAGCATGCTGTCAGGCTCTTTATTAACCAAAGTGCTCCTAGAAAACAAAGGCAGCACAAGGTTATTTCTGCAGCGGAATGGTTTCCTCAAGAGACAAACTGGCTGGTTGGTCTTTGCTCTCTGCCCTTGGGGTGTGATACAAAATCCAACACCCTCAACGCTCTGCTGAGTTGTTTTTATACAATGTGATGAGCAAATACACCTCCTACCTATTGTAAAGGTGTTTGACATACAAAGCACTTGGTGAACAGAAGTGTTCCAATGATCAGTCCAGGCTTTTCAACATCTTAAAAATCAATTTGTGGCGAAATGTGGGTAGCAAATATGAAAGGCAGAGGAAGCTGCAGAAGTCAAAGACCTCCAGCCCCACAATAAGGAATTTTTCTAGCTCTTCTGCAGGAGCATCTGAGGCTTCACCCACTGAAGGTCACTACCAGCTGCTACAACTACTTCAGAGAAATCCAATCCTTTAGGAACAAGCAAGTAGCTGCGTTTTTACCGTGTAGTGGTGAAGTATCGACCTCCAACATTGAGCGTTAGCCAGTCCGTGTGGGACCCCGTTAGCTCTTCATGAGGTCTCCCATCAGTCTGAGGATCTACACGGATGAGACAGGTGTTACTAGAAAAGTTGTATTTCTGGACCCCTGGGTGGCAAAAGGCACCTTCCGAAACACCAGGAAATACAATTCGACGTTTGTGTTAAAAATAAAATCTCCTTCCATGAGGCAGAAGGTTAAAAATAAGAATTACAGAGTCTTACCAATGAATGGTTCCCCTTCACAGACAAACAACACATCATCGTCCCTGAAAGGGGAAGAGAAGGAGAGGGAAGGAAAAGATTAGTTGTAATTAATCCAAGAGACAGTGCAGAAACCCTTCTGCTTAGTTTCAGGTAAATAATCATTAGCTGTCGCTAGTTCCAACCTCGGTATCTCGTGTTTGTCTTCATTTTGCAGCTTCCAGGGGATTGTGATAGTGGATTTCTTTAAGGATGATGTCTGTATCAGCTAAGCAGGGATCACCTGTTACTCAACCAGTTCAATTTTACAAAACAGCTGCTTTTCTCCCTGCCCTGGGTGGATTCTGAGAGGCCAAAGTGCTGCCAGGAGTTTCAAGGAAAGGGTTTTCCGAGGAAAACCTCACCCAAGCGCTGACTAGCACAGAGGGGTTTTCCTGGCACTCACACTCCACAGCCACTCAGCACAGGAGGACATTAAAAGGCACAAAACACTGCTTGTACCAAGAACTGACTGATCGAGGAGTTCACAAGTCAGTACTGTTTTCCCTTTGGGCATGAAAGCACCTTTGGGCCCTTTGGCTGGCAGTGCTAATACCTGATTTTAAGGAAAGCCACAGTTATTGATGAAGGTCAGAGGATTACTCAGCCACTAAGTCTCTTAATCTGCATCCACGCACTGCCTTTGATCGGATAAGCCTTACCTAATCAAAGCGATATCATCAATGAGTCCACCTTTTCCATTGTAGACACTGGTTGCTTTTATTCCAAGCTTGTTGCTGGCCACAGACAGCAAATCCGATAAAGTCCCATACACAGCCACAACCTGCGGGGCAGAGACATGGCTACAGGCACTGTGTTCCTACAGATCACACAATCGTAAAATCATTTAGGCTGGAAAAGATCTTTACTGGGTCCAACCACAAACCCAACTGTCCCAAGACCAGAAGGGTGTCGAGAGGAGAGGGTTGGTCTCTTCTCAGAAGGGACAGGACAAGAGGAAACAGCCTCAAGCTGCCCAGGGGATGCTGCGGTTGGCCCAGAGGAGAAACTTCTTCCTGGAGAGGGTCCTCATCCCTTGGAACAGGCTGCCCAGGGAGGGGGTTGCATCATCATCCCTGGCCGTGTTTCCCAGTTGGAAGATGTGCAGCTCAGGGACAGGGTTTAGGGTAGGTTGGGACAGCTGGGTTGGACAGGATGGTCTTGAAGGGCTTTTTCAATCTAACAGATTCTGTGATGTCTCTGCCATTTCAGACACAGCAGCAGGGTTCTCACACGGAGAGAAGCCACACACTTTACCAAAAACAGGAAACAAACAGACCAGTTTAGATGCTGGAAATACTGACAGGGTGAATTGCAGATATCACCCACACCTCAGTGCCTGATGTAGGGGCAGTGGAGAAATGAGTGTTGGTGCTACAGGAAATCCAGAGAGACTTTTTACAAGGGCACCTAGCAATAGGACAATGAGATGATGGTTTCAAGCACCTCCTGGGTTCCAGTTTCACAGAATCCCAGAATGATTGAGGCTGGAGAAGCCCTCTGAGCTCATCCAACCCAGCACCTGACATCACCCCAGCGGCCAGACCAAGGCACTAAGGGCCTCAGCCAGGCTGCCCTTCAACACCTGCAGGGATGGGGACTCCCTCACTGCCCTGGGCAGTCCAGTCCACGCTCTGATCCCCTTTTCCAGGAGGAAGGGCTTCCTAACATCCAACCTAACCCTCCCCTGGCAGCTTCAAACCCTGCCCTCTCATCCTGGTGCTGGCTGCCTGGGAGAAGAGCCCCTTGTCCTGTCACTGGGCACCACCCAGCAGAGCTTGGTCCCATCTCCTGAACCTCCTCCGTTAGATATTTCTGAGCCTTAATGAGATCCCTCCTCTCCAGCTGAACAGCCCCAGCCCTCTCAGCCCTTCCACAGGGCAGATGCTGCAGCCCCCTGAGCATCTCAGTCTCTCTGCCCTGGCCTCTCTCCAGAAGCTCCCTGTCCCTCCTGAACTGGAGAGCCCAGAGCTCGTACCACTACTCCAGATCCAGCCTGACCAGAGCAGAGGGGATGCTGAACCTCCCTGACCCAGAGGCCGCACCCAGCGCCCTCAGGAACCCGCCGGCCTCTCGGCCACCCGGGCCCGGTGCTGGCTCACGGTCAGCCTGTGCCCAGCAGCAGCGCCAGGCGCTTGACACCGCCCGCACGAGGGCGATTCCAGCGCGGAGCCTGGCCTGTCCCGGCCCGGCCCCCCTTCCCGCAGCCGCTCCCGCTCCCCCTCACCTTCCCGTTGCGGGCGCTGCCGTTAACGAACAGCGTCACCCGCCTCATGCTGCGCCCGCGGCGGCAGCGGCCGAACCCGGAAGGCCGCGCTCACTGACCGACATCACCCGCAGCCAATGGCGGCCGCGCGGGGGGGCCGAGCGCGTTGACCAATGAGCGGGGAGCTGCCAGGTGAGCGGCTCGAGGCGGCGGCCACTGAGGGGAGGAGGAAAGTCCTAATTTGCATGCAGCACGACATGCAGCGGGGTGGCCGCTGATTGGTCGCTGCCTGTCACGTGGGCGCGGCAAGGAACCTTTTTTATTTCAAAATGGAAGTTGAATAGTTTGTGATCCTTCCGCGAAGCAGCCAAAGAGTGCCCCGTTGCCCGCCAAGCCCCGGGGAGGAGAGGAAAACATTGAGACGGCTCCCGTCACCTCCGTCCCATCACCCCGCTCTTTTCCGAGCTCCCTGTGTCGCGGTGCCGCGGGTCTGTCAGGCGGGGCGGTACGGGTGGTGGCGCGGAGGGATACAGAGTGGTCTGACTCCGTTTGAATGCGGAGGCGGGAGTGGGCCTGGCGGCTGCCAGAGGTGGGGAGCGGCCGGGTGGGGGCAGGCGGCTTTGGGCCCTCGGTGAGGGGATGTAAGGGAAGAGGGAACCCTCAGGGGGGTGCGAGGAGGTTGTGG
>JAOXOE010026637.1:0-21023 GCA_028565055.1 Phoeniculus purpureus
GTGTCCAGGAGCTCCTTGCTCAGCCAGGCAGGCCTCCTAGCATTCTTGCCTGCTTTCCTCTTTGTTGGTATACATTGCTTGTGGACACAGAGAAGGTGATCCTTGAATACTGACCAGCTGTTCTGGGCCACTCTTCCCTCTAGGGCTTCATCCCATGATACTTTGGCCAGCAGACCCCTGAAGCGATCAAAGTCTGCATGCCTAAAGTCCAGGGTCTTAGGCTTAGAATACTTCCTCCTGGTTGCCCTGAGGATCTTAAACTCACAGTATCACAGTAAGGATAAGGTTGGAAAAGACCTTAAAGATCGTCCAGTCCAACCTAAATCCAAATAAACCAAGTAAACCTAACATGTAACATCTAGATCTTGCCACTTAGCACCCCATCCAGCCTAACCTTGAACACCTCCAGGGACGGTGACTCCACCACCTCTGTGGGCAGCCCATTCCAAAACCAGATCACCCAAACTCAACTGCTTCATGGTCACTGCAGCCAAGGCTGTCCCTGAGCCTCACGTTGGTCACCAGCCCTTCCCTGTTGGTGGGAACATGGTCCAGCATAGCACCCTTTCTTGTTGGATCCTCCACCATTTGGAGGAGGAAGTTGTCATCTATGCAATCCAAGAAGATCCTGGATTGCTAATGTCTTGCTGTGTTGTCCTTCCAGCAGATGTCAGGGTGGTTGAAACTGCCAATGAGGACCAGGGCCTGTGACCTGGAAGCTGCTACTCTTTGCCTGTGAAGAGCCTCCACTGCTTGGTTGTGCTGGTCTGTAGCAGACCCCTACAGTAACATCACCCTCCCCTGTCTTCCCTTTAATTTTAACCCATACACTCTTGACCAGCCTGCAACCTGAAGTTCCCTGAAGCCCATGGATCAGTCAGAAGATGTTGATAGTGTTTGTAGGCAGGAAAAAAGTTTAGTTGCATGCCATGTGCGCTGTGTCCGGGAGATGGAGATATTGTCAAACAGCACAAGAGACAGGCCTGTGAAACAGAGGCAGGGGTGGGTGGGCGGCCCAGGAACTCACTAGGAACCAAGTGCTGTAGGGTCTGGCACAGGGCAAAAATAAACCCATTAGGTCAAAACCATGCAGAAGGTGAAAGAGAAGAAGGTTATAGAAGCACAAGGGAGTGCTTTCTGGAACTAAAATTGAGAGAAACACAAAGTAAAGGTGTGAGTTAAATGACAGCATTGCAAAAACCAGGGTATGCGAACATGTTTTCGCAACACTTTTTAAGGTTGTAAATATGTGGCATGGTGGGGTGGACTCCTGGTCATCAGTGGCTTGCCTGCAACTTCTGTGTGGCACAGCATGCACAAGCTTTATGTTGCCCTAGACACTGGTCTCTGATTCACTCACCTGTCCCCCACTGAGCATCTCCTCAACATGTGTCTCAAGCAGCCATGCCTGAAGACATCCTCTTGGCTGCTGATGGTGCCAGGGGTCCTGGGCTGGAGTGGTGGCACATTGTCCTTGCCCAGGCTGTGTACCGCTTTGGGACCTCTGGATCAAAGGAGCCCTCTGAGAGGACACATCCTTCTGTGTTGGTCTTGTCTCACTTGTGCATACAGAAGCTTACCTGTGACAGGAAGCTATATGAGTGGATCTGCATGTGGTTTTGACATACCAAAAACACACCCCTGGCTTGTCAGCCTTGTGCAGTAGTGTTTGGTTTGGCCAACAGACACATTTATCATGGTATCAGTTTGTGAATTCTATTATGTGTGAAAACATATTGTGTCGCTACCAGTTGTGAAAATACACATTACTAAACCTTGCCAGGGTCAGCATGAGGGCTGTAAAAAATGGCTCGTCATATACTCAGGTGCTGCACCACTGCACATGTATTTGGCTATTGCCCTGCTGTGAAATCAGGGAGCATGTAACTAAGAAACAAAATTACAGAATGAGAAACACCTAGTGAGACTGGTTGGGATTGTGCAAGGGAATGAACAATAACTAGAGCAAAGTCTGAGTCTGCAGTGCAGCTAAAGCAGAAACTAGAATAGACCCAAACCGAGTGATTTTATAAATTGAAAAGAGAACCCATAAAGGGGAAAATATAGGATTTGAAGGGACTCCTATTTACTGCAAAACGTGCAGAAATGGTGACAAAATCAAGAGATAAACTAGTGTATAAACATTTATGATTTTAGTTCCAAATACAGATGAAATTAATTAATTTTGTTTAGGAGCTTTGCAAAGCCTCTATTTCTGTTTGCTTAGATATTACATTCTCCTGAAGACTAGAATTGTGAAATCAAGAGTTTCTGGAAGATTAGAGCTCTGGGGAAAAAGCTGGAGTATTAGCAGTGGTCCAAGGGTTTGTGTAACTCCTCAGTGAAAAATGTGACATGGTAAGCCTAAGAAATGCCCATGTGAAACAATAAACCTGATTGTTGCTGCAACCTAGTGAGACCAAGAGAAATACAGAAGAGAAAGGCTGAGAGAAATCTGGAAGGATAAACTTTTACATTTTTACCACTGAATGAATCTTGGAGTACTTGAAGCAAACAAGTGCCTGTGTGATTTTCTAAGTACTACGCTAAATCTGGAGCTGGTCTCTGGACTCGGGTGTGTGGGGAGGTACGCTTAGGATCATGGCAAACGTCCTGGTGGGGGAGCTCTGGCAGAGCTGTACCGCCCATGGGCAGTTATTCCAAGTTGTGATGTCATGAAGACTTTTGTTTAGAAAATATCTTTATAGCTTTGTATTTATTGGGACATGGCAACACAGATACCAGTTACAGGAAAAGTTGCTAGGATTAGCTAAATAACTGCAGTGGCAGAAAATGTCTTTTCTTTCTTATTCAGCAGGAGAGGGCAATGACTTTGTAAAGACTTAGCTTTTGTGTTTCCATGTTCTGATTCTAATACAAGCCATGATCTTTCAGTTTTCAGTTAACAAAGAGCAACTGACTAGACAGCATTACTGAGAAGTGTACAGATATCAGTGGTTCATGTATTTTAGTCAGACACTATACTAAACGGACTCATGGAACAAATTTTTTTGCAGGGAATTTCAGGAAGGAGACATACGCAGCTGTCTCCAAAATAACATGGCTTGGACTGCTATGAATCTCTACCTCTTCTGCCGCTATTGTATATCTGTGTATGTTAGCTGGTGAAATTATGGCAGCAGAAGAGAAAGGGGGAAAAGCTGTGGTAACTTAGAGAAAATGAATGACAGCAAGAAAGCTTCACTGTGACTTAAAAATACATTTTCCTGTTACGAAGCTCCCATATTAACAATGTAGCAGGTGTGAGAAGGGAAAAAAGGACTAAAAGAAGACCAGAAAAGCATCTGAAAGTCAGGGTCGCTTTAAAGGCTTCCATGATTTCCTGTAATGTGACATAAACCGTCTATTGTGTTTTTGCTGGGAAGTGTGTAGCTGAGGTCAATGCAGCAGAAAATAAAAGTTCAGAAAACATACACATAGGCTGCTATGCTGGGATGGCAGTAGTGTTACTTATCAATCCGATCATAGATATGGTGCTTGTTCAAATTTACATAATACAAATGCTAAAGCATCTGTTAGACTGTATTCTAACGTGTATTGCTTCCTGTCAGTTTGAGTTTGCATTATCAGAAAGCTTTTGTCTATATACAAACAGTTTTTGTTACTGGGACTTGTTAACACAGATCCCTTGCAATTGAGCAGTGGTCTTTGCTGCTTCCTGCTGTTTGTCTGGCGCAGTTCTGTCTCTGCCACTCTTGGCATAGATAGGGCCAGTGGTGGGGATCTCACTGGCTCTGATAGCTCCAATTTGGAGAGCAGTCAGCCTCCTCCACCTAGCTTGATGCTCAGGTGCTTTGCCTTGCTGAGAGCTAGTCTGCTGTCTGATCTTGTTTTACTCCAAGAAAATCCAGAAACTCCAGAGATCAGTCCTCCTCCCTTCTATATTCCCTATTGAGGGTTTGGTCCTGTGATGGCAATGGTGCATGCAGAGATTAGCATTTCCTACAGTCATGTGTGCAGTTTGCTCTAAAGTTTAGCAGAGGGTACACATGCAGCAAAGGCCAGCAAAGTGATATAGTTTCACTGGGAGGAATCAGTTAGCTTCAGTCCTAGGTTGGTGATTTAACCACAGGATCAATTCCTCATTCATTATGAGTTACTTAGTAATAAAGCTGAAATAAATACCTGAAATTGTCTTAGGAAATTTTTAGCAACTATTAAATTCTACCTGAATAATTAGAAATGATTCACTGCTTTCCTTTCTAAGGACATAAGTTAACATGTACTTTGTTTTGCTGACAGAGTGAATTCTGGGTTAGGAAACTCACAAAGCATGGCTAGTGTGACTAGAGACAAATTCTTGTTGCTGCTAACTTTCTGTCCAAAACTGGCAGATTCAGTTAGCTCTTATTCTGTGTTGTCTTCCATCCCCTGTGACAGTCCTGAGTAATAAGGGACACATGCTGCTGAGAAGCTGAATCACACAAATCTCTTTCAACAGCATTTAGCCTCAAATTTCTCCCTTTCCCAGCTTGACTGAAGACAACAATTACAAAGTTGTAATCACATGAACATCAGAGTAAAACATTGCCCCTCTCAACCTTCTAGATGACAGGGAGATAAAAGCATCAATGGTCAGTCTACATCAGCCCATGTATGTTTTCTAGCACTAGCAGAAAGCTGAAGGGCTAGTAATGCAGAGCAGGGAAGCTGATGGAGATGTGATAAATTCAAGGCAATAGGTGTTCTAAGCCCTGTGACTTCCTTCGTTGCCTTCCTGCTTCCCCACAGATGCTGCCTAGAGTCTTAAAAAAACAAGCCCCTGGGCATTTATTAAAAACTAGTATAATAAAACTTGTTTTAAAAGCCCTGTGTTTGGGTTATGTTCTGGTAGTCTGTGCCTCAACGAGTCTGGCTTTTTTTGCCAATGTGATCTGCGTACAGTCTGTAAGTAAGTGCTTGGGCCTCATGCTCCTGACTGTGGAGAACTGCAGATATATGGGCTTGAAACAAGAGGTATGGAGGACAGTAAGCCTAGCACAATGCATAACTCATAGCACAGGCGTATTCAGAGTTTTCTGTGCTGACAGAGATAAAGGGAAGCTGTAGGAAAGTGATAGAAAGCAGAGTTCAGACTGCTCTCTATGGGTGTTCTATACCTCTTTATGTTTTATTTCCACTTATTTTAAAATTAAGCCATAAATTGAAGGCAGAATTCACATTAAACATTCATCTCATCTTCTCCAGGCCCTTGAGGGACAGCTGGTCTACTTTATCAGGATGCAGAGTGGAGGATTTCTGACTGTTGTTGAGCTCTCATGTGCATGTGTATGTACTATTGAACAGACAGGTGTTTTCTTTTATGTTGTTCTGGGATATATTATGCTTTCCCCCCCAAACTGTCTCTTGTTAACATTCATACAGATGTTCTTTCAGGCCTTGTTTTGTCAACATGTATAATAGGATCTTGTTCCTGAAGGAAGCAGGACTTATGCTGAGGATACATTTTTTCCCGTATTAGAATATAGGGTTGAATAAAAGACTGCTTTGGATTTAAAATATGTTGTTATGAAAGCAGGTAAGATGAGGAGAAGAGGGAAGATAGATTTAAAAAGGCATCGTAAACGAAGAAACATTTTACTGCCAAAATCATAGCAATTAGTGACATGTATGTTATCTAGAATGATTTTCTAACCACTGAATCATTAAATAAAACTTTTCCTATGCTTGGTGCATTTAGGATGGTCTTAATCTATTTGGTTTCTCTGTTTTCTGGTAGTTGGGTTGAACTTACAGTGAAGACTTTTCTCTAGTGGGACAACAGTGTAGGTCTTTATCCTCCACCTGACTCTGGCTCCACCATGAAACACTGGTAACTGAATATCTCTAGGACTTCTGGTCTGCCAGTAGCTAAGAATGGCTGACAAGTTAAAATGTCTTAGGAGGGAGTGAATGCAAAGCCAGTAAAATTACCAGTAGGCAACACATAGGGAAGTAGTCTGGTAGAAAAGCACATATCCAGTAGCAGCAACCTAGCTAGGAAATTAACTGGTGAGTGTGCCTGAGCAGCAGACTCTTGGGGGTTGAGTTCTCAACCCACTGTCATCAGCCATCAGAGCCGGAACATCCCTGAGAGTTTGGCAGATTGAGGCAAAAATCTTGGTGAGCAGGGGCTTTTACTCACTGCAGCTGGGCTTCACATGAGGGGTGGAGGATGTTTTGGGGGAGCCACAGCCACTACAGACCTTTTGATTGTCCTGGGACCACTTTTTGGTGGTTTGTGTTTGCTTTTTTTCCCTATTGTTTGATGAACAGGAGTAGGCAAACAGGTAGATATGGCATCACTTGGAGAAAAGAGGTAGCCCTTTCTAAAAAGGATATAGCAACCCAGACAACACTACAACAGAGGCAGGTGGCTCTCCAGGTCTGTGTCTGCAGGGAATGCTACAACCTGTCTCCAGTGCTAGATGATAGCACTAACAACAGCTGTACTAGGTGTGAACAAGTGAATGACCTGCTCTGTGTGGTGGCTAAACTGCAGGAAGACATTGAAAGATTGAGAAGTATCAGAGATTCTGAGGAGGAGATAGATTGGTGGAGTGGAACTCTGGCATCCCTGAGGCAGGTACATCAGGAGATGCATGAAGAAAGAGAGTCCTCTGCCCTCCTGTCACTAAGCCAAAAAAAAAAAAAGAAGAAGGTTCCTGCACAGGGTTGCAATCATCCTTCTCCTCTTCTTACGCCACCCTCTCAGATATATTTAAAGAATAGTGTGAGGCTCTGGAGGTAGAGGAGCAGGCTAATAATGACACAGATGACAGTCTGTCTGCATTGGAGGAGCAGCCCAAAGCTGCCTCCTTGTATGACTACTTCTTCTGTTAAGAAAACAAGGACAGTAGTTGTCATTGATGACTCTTTCCTCAGAGGAATGGAGGGCCCTATCTACTTACCAGACCTGACCCATAGAGAAGTATGCTGTCGCCCTGGGGCCCAGGTAAGAGATTTTACAAATAAGATCTCTAACCTTATATGCCCCTCTGATTACTACCCATTACTAATCTTTCAGGTGGATAGTGAGGAAATAGCTACAAAAAGCCTGAGGGTAATCAAGAAGGATCTTAGGGCATTAGGGAGACTAATCTGAGGAGGCCAAGTAATCTTCTCTTCTATTTTCCCTGTGCATGAAATGAAGGAAGAAACTGGAGAATCTCAGAGACTAACACCTGGCTACAGCGTTGGTGCCACCAACAGAACTTCAGGTTCTTTGATCATGGCTCAGTATACAGGATGCTGAGCTTGTTGCCAGGAGATGGGGTACACCTATCTAAGAGAGGGAAAAGGATCTTCTCACAGGAGTTAGTGGCCTTCATTGAGAGGACTTTAAACTAGAATCGAAGGGAGAGGAGTCCATCCACCCAGGACTCCTAGAAATAAGCCTCTGAGGGACATACCAAGGTTGGAGGCATTATCCATACCATGGCTCAAGTGTGTATATGCCAATGCCCACAGTGTGGGCAATAAACAGGAGGAGTTAGAAGCTATTATACACCAGGGAAACTGTGATATGATTGCCATCAAAGAAATGTGGTGGGATGATTTGCATGGTTGGAGTACTGAAGTGGATGGTTAGAGGCTCTTTAGAAGGTATAGGCAAGGAAAGAGAGGTGGAGGAGTAGTATTCTATGTTGAAGAGTGCTTTGACTGTCCTGAATTCAATGTTGGACACCCCAAGGTGGAATATGGGTAAGGATAGAAGGGAAGGCCAATGAGGTGGATAGCCTGGTGAGAGTCTGCTACAGACCACCTGACCAAGATAAAGACACTGGTTAAATATTCTTTCAACAACTTGGGGATGTCTCGCGGTCACTAGCCCTTGTTCTTGTGGGGGACTTTGACTTATCAGACATCTGCTGGAAGTTCAACAGAACAGTTCAACAGCAGAAAGGGGTCAGTCCAGGAGATTTCTGGAATGTGTGGCTGACAACTTCCAGTTGCAGATGGTAAGCGAGCCTACCAGGGGTAGTGCCCTGCTAGACCTACTATTTATGAACACGGAAGAGCTTGTGAAAGATGTGGTAGCCGGAGGTTGTCTGGGGAACATGTGACCATGATATGATAGTATTTTCAATTTTTGGGGAAGTTAGGAGGGATGTCAGCAGGATCTCTACCCTGGACTTCCGGAGGGCTTTGCTCTACTTAGGGTGCTGGTTCAGAGAGTCCCTTGGGAAGCAGCCCTCAAAAACAAAGGGGCCCAGGGAGGCTGGGCTTACTATAAAAATGAAATTATAAAGGCACAGGAGCAGGCTATCCCATTCTACCAAAAAATGAGCCAGTAGGAAAGAAGACTGGCCTGGTTGAGCAGGGAGCTTTTGCAAGAACTCAAGGGGAAAAGAAAAAGGGTGTATCAACTTTGGAAAGTGGGGCAGGTCAATCAGGAAGCATTTAAGGATATTGTAAGGTCATGCAGAAGGAGAAATAGAGATGCAAAAGCTCAGTTAGAATTTTATCTACTAAGGATCATAAAAAGTGCTTTTATAAAGACATTAATAACAAAAGGAGGGCCAGGGAAAATATCCCCTCCTTATTGGATGAAAGGGAGAATGTAGTGATTGAAGGTGGGAAAAGGCTAAGGTACTTAACACCTTCTTTGTCTCAGTCTTTAACCAAAACCTTGGCCATCCTCAGGGCAACTGGGCTCACGAGTTGGTAGAGAGGGATGGGGAGCAGAACCTCCCTCCTGTAATCCAGGAGTCAGTAGTTAGTGAGCTCTCGTGCCACTTAGATCCTAGCAAGTCTATGGGTCTGGATGGGATTCATCCCAACGTGCTTAAGGAGTTGGTGCAAGAGTGACTAAGCTGCTCCCCATCATTTGTTACTGGTCCTGGCTAACTGAGGAGGTCCCAGGTGGCTGGATGTTGGCCAATGTGATGCCATCTGCAAGAAGGGCCATATGGAGGATTCAGGGAACTACAGGCCTGCCAGCCGGACCTCAGTGCCTGGCAAGGTTATGGAGCAGATCATCCTGATTGCCATCGAGTGGCATGTGCAAGGCAACCAGGGGATCAGGCACATCGAATGGGTTTAGGAAAGAAAGGTCCTGCCTAACCAATCTGATCTTATTCTATGGCTGAGTGACCTGCCTAGTGGATGAGGGGAAAGCTATGGATGTGGTCTACCTGGACTTCAGCAAAGACTTGACACAGTCTCCCACAGCGTCCTCCTGGAAAAGCTGGCAGCCCATGGCTTGGATGGGTACACCCTCCTCTGGGTTAAAATCTGGCTGGGTGACTGGGCACAGAGAATGGTGGTGAATGGTGCGGCATCCTGTTGGTATCCAGTGTCTTCCAGCCTTGCCCAGTTTCAAAAAACTCAGTTTGGGGCTCAAAATGTTCCTGTAGAATCTACTGGGAGGTCATCTGGAGGATTTGGTACCTGTAGCTTATTTATTCAGGCCCCTAATGCCTTGTAAGGACTGATTTGAAGGGTCCACACCAAGGTCACCCACCCCGGTTGCCATATTTGGGGTGGAGGAGAGGCAAAATCTTGATTATTTTACATTTTTAATTTTTGTTTTATTTTTTTGTCCAGGCACCCTGACAGAGACCTGTGAAACAACCAGCAGCAGCCAGCCCAGGCCTGTCCTAGTGCTGACAACTCTTCTTTCTCTTGCAGATAAGCTATCTGCCCTAACTCAAGCCTAGGGAGCAGCAAACGTTCCTGCTTTGTCGGCAAATGTTCCGACTTTCTATAACAAAACCCCTAGCTGACTGCATCTATTAAACAACAGGGGTCAGTATTGGTCCCAGTCCTATTTAGCATCTTTACTGGTGCCCTGGATGAGGTGATCTAGTCTACTGTTCACAGATGACACCAAGCTGGGGTGGGGTGTGATCTTCTGGAGAGGAAGAAGACACTGCAGAAAGATCTGGACAGGCAGGATCAATGCGCAGAGGCCGAAGGGATGAGGTTTAACAAGGCCAAGTGCAGGGTCCTACATTTTGGCTGCAATAGCCCCCTGCAGCTACAGACTGGGGGATGAGTGGCTGGAGAGCAGCCTGGCAGAAAGGGACCTGGGAGTACTGGTTGACAGCTGGTTGAAGGTAAGGCAGCAGTGTGCTCAAGTGGCATGAAAGGCCAATGGCACCTTGGCTTGTATCAGGAATAGTGTGACCAGCAGGACTAGGGACATAATTCTCCCCCTACACTGGGCACTGATGAGGCCTCCGATTGAGTACTGTGGGCAGTTCTGGACCCCTCACTCCAAGAAAGATATTGAGGTACTGGGGCAGGTCCAGAGGAGAGCAATGGTGCTGGTGAAAGGAATGGAAGGAAAGTCTTATGAGGAGATGCTGAGGGAGATGAGGTTGTTTAGCCTGGAGAACTGCCTGAAGGGAGTTTGTAGTCAGGTGAGGGTCGGGCTGTTCTCCCAGGCAACAAGTGCATGTCCTGAGGACAAGAGGACATGGCCTGAAGCTGCCAGGGGAGATTTAGGTTGAATGTTAGGAAGCACTTCCTCACAGAAAGGGTTGTTAGGCACTGGAATGGACAGCCCAGGGCAGTGATGGAGTCGCTATCCCTGGAGACATTTAAGAAAAGATTGGATGCGGCACTTCATGCCATGGTCTAGCCGACGTTGTGATGTTAAGGCATAGGCTGGACCTGATGATCTCAGAGGTCTTTTCCAGCCTCAAAAATTCTGTCAAACTCATCTGTATGACTATTTACAGATAACTTACCCTGTGAGACCTTGTGGGTTGGAGGCAGTGTGCAATGAACTGTGGCTGGCTGACTTAAGGAGGGAGGTGTGTGGAGTTGCTATGGACCAAATGAGATAGCTTGTCCTGGTGTTACGGAAGGAAGGGAATCTGAGTGGGAAGCCATTGCTGGAGAAGCAATGGAAATGGAAACCAAAGAAAGAAATGCAGCAGGAGGGCCTGCAAGGAAAAGCTGAACTAAGATGGAGATGCTCTCATGAACTACTTGCTTCTTTGTCTTTCATGATGTGTTCCTGCCCGCAGCTTGAGCTCACGGTTTTATACTCTGTAATTTGCCCCATCTACAGACTTGCTTTTTAGCAAGGCTGAATGTTTTCATGGCTGGGTTACAAAGCACCAGGCTCTGGCACAGCTGGTGGCCAGAGTCAAGGCTTGCATTGCATTCTGGTTTGCAGACCGTACTTCCTCTCACTGCAAATCCTTTTGGCTTTTGACACCCAGCCTTGTTTTTTCCTGGCTAAGTGTAGCCTCCCTCCACTAAGCTAATGGTGCAGCATTACAAACATCCTTTTTTGCTTTACAAGTCAATACTGTCTTCTAAAAGAACTTCCTTGCCTTTTGGGGTGGTCCAAAGCTCTGCAGTGGTATCTCACACAACCCTCTGAGGCTCTCTTTGTTTCAGGCAGTAAAAAAATAGCAAGAGAGGACATGGTCAGCAAGACAATTCCCCAGATAACTGTGGAAACATGTTTAATCTTATGTTGCTCTGAGCCTGTTCTTTGTTTTGTGATGACAGTGGTCAGAACATTTATCATAACTGCTCTGAATTATCTCAACATGTCATGATGTCAGGCAGGGTGAGACTCGTCCTTTGAAGTGGTCTTGTTTTCTGTAGGTGGATTTAGCAAAAAAAAAGAAGAAAGGATTTACTGAAAGTTATTGAAATAGTCCAAGACCATGAGCTCACTCGGAGTGGATGCTACAAAATGGCTGCTTTGTGTGCAGTCAGAGACCAGCAGCTGATGGGTGGCCCTGTAGGATCATGGATGATGAAGGGTGAGGTGTGATGCTGGCATTCGCAATTGCAGGTCCACAGAAATAATGGTGTGGCCTTTTGTGTCAGGCTTGGAATTGGTAGTGAGTGCAAAGATAGGGGGAATGTAGAAGAAGGCAATTGCCAGAATTCAGGAAAATCACTGGGCTCAATGATCCCAAGGGTCTTTTCCAACCTGATTGATTCTATGGTTCTGTGATTATTCTATTATTCTAAGTAGTTAGTCCACAATGGAGATGACAAACCTGCATTCTGTCTCCCAATGAACAATTATTTGGATTATGAACTGAAGGAGACACCCCATTTCAGTTCCTGTAATGCAATGAACATGTTACCGAAGTTCATTGTTTTTATGTCTGGAGTGCCTGGAAGCAATTGAAATGTGCCATAGCAAGGGAGAGCTTGAAGTTTAGAACTATTAAAATGCAGCTATGGGGCATGCTGGAGGGATGGTGCTAGCTCAGCTTCTGCTGATAGCTGGTTGGACACCAGGCAGCGCAGCCTGGTCATGTGGGTGATGAGAGACTTACCCAGACCAAATACGTGCTTCACACATGTAAAAACTCAGTGCCAAATTAATGTGGCCGCACAGTTCCCAAGATGTTGTGACTTACTTCCTTACAGGGAGGCAAAGCAGGCCTGTTCTTCCCATTGATCATATGTCTAATGTGTCTGGGGATTATGCTGGTGCAGAACTGACATTAGCCTGGCAGCTGCTGCAAATACCTCTATGCAGGTGGGGATTTCAGAGGAGCAATAGACACTTGTTGAGGAGAAACAGTGACCTTATTAACCTCTGGAGGTGCAGCTGCATTGGGCATAGAGTGAGGAGAGTGGCAAGGCTCTGAGCAGCATGTATGTCTGAGCTGTCAGGAGAGAGGTGTTTCAACTCAGATCACAGAAACATTACATGAAAGGATTTATCCTGGAGATTTTTCTGGGACAACTAACATGTCTTACAGCTTAATATCTTCTGTGGCACCAAGAAAGCAATATGCCTTCTTCTGTACTATTACTGCACAATTCACCAGTTCTGATAATGGCTAAGACCCATCCTTTTGGCCCCTTTCCCCCAGAAAAAGATGGCTGTTTTACATGTGTGGAGTGCTTCTATGTCTTTATGCTTGCACCTTTCACCCAGACCTAAGGGCTCATTTCAGTTAGAAGTGTAGAAGTATTGATTTCAAACAATAAGCAATAACTTGGATAGAGAGGAGAGATGCCATGGAGAGGACAGCACCCATCTGTGTTCACTCAGTGCCAGTTAGGCATGGAATGGGCTGCCTGGGGTGATGGTTGAGTCACCATCCTTGGGTGAGTTTAAAAGATGCTTAGATGCGGTGTTGGGAGATATGGTTTAGGGGTGAACTTGTAGAGTAGGGTTGAGGATTGGGCTAGGTGACCTTCTGAGTCCCTTCCAATCCCTAATGATTCTATGATTCTGTGATTCTGTGATGGCTGGACCCATAGGTTCTTTTCCAACCTGAAAATGATTCTTATGATTCTATGATTGTCTTTATTGAACTCCATAGAAAATGTACAAGGAGAAGAGAATGTTGGTGTGTTCCTTATAGAATAAAGTCTCACCTGGAGTTTGTACTTACTTAGAAAGCCCAAGCCTGAGAGGCAAAGAATTAGAAAACAAATTACTACAACTTAGTGGCTCCTGGTGCTACTTATCCCTCCCTTGCTCTCTCTTTAGTGGATGTGCAGACCTGAAAGCAGGTTTGGCTAGTGATGCATGGGCAACCTGACTTGAAAGAAGCTGAACTACGCGGAGAAGGTTGCCTCAACTACAGCATGCTGCCACGCTGGGGTTGTGCTCTGTGCTGGACTTGAAATTACTGGTCCAGAGTGAGTGGGATAGGCAAGAACCAGGGTTATGGAGCAGGTTTTGCTGCTGAAATAATGAAGAGTCATCCATGTCCTGCAGTCTTGTTTCCTTCTTTAGGAATAAATTATAGTTCACTGAAGGGCATTGTCTTATTTGAGTAGTGTTTTGACTTGGTTAGTTATTATTTGGTTTTATTGGTGCTCTTTGGGGTTTTATTGGTTCATGGAGACCAAGCCCTCAAGACATATGACAAGGAGTATGAGCTAGAAAAATAAGCACTCTTATACTGCAAGAAGTCATGTTTCTTTACAGTAAACACGTAGAAATTCTTTGCTGAAAACAGCATGAGAAAAGCAAACTGTTGAAAACTAGATCAAGGAATGTCTAGGATAATGCAGATCATATGAAAATAAAAAGTAATACTCGAGATAAAGAAAGCTGGTAGTTTTCTTGTCTGCTTTGTAATGATTTGTAACATTTTAATTGTAAATGCAATCATGGTTTGCAAAATTTTAGCTAGCCTTTTTATTCTCCTTCTTGCATCGTTTACACTTCTTGTGTTTAGGCATTACTGTAAAACCCGCACATGTTATGAGAAATACTCGTGTTACTACATTTTTGGTCATGCTGAAATGAGGAATTTTCAGTGTCTTTCCTAGAAGAAAAGGTGTGTTGTCATTTTTCTAAATCAGCTGGTTCTGGACACATAAAAGCTGTGCCTCAGGCTACCAGCTACTCTGCAAATAAAAATGCAATACTTTGTATGCTGGAGTATTGAGTTACCTGTTTTGCTGAACCTACGTTGCACATGTAGAACTAAATTCAACAGAGACTAAATTCCCAAAAGCAATTTCTCATTTACATTACAGTGTCTGCCACCCTGATAGCTAACTGGATATTTAGGCTACATGCAGCTGCGCCTGCAGCTATGCACAAATACACGAGTGTCTTTATCCCCAAAATGCATACACATTATGTCTAAATCTAGATGTATTGTTTACAAGTGAGTCAAAGCAACATGTATGAAACTTCTGTTATTTGCTGGATGTTTGTGATGTTCTCCTCTTGACCCCGGTGGAAGATGAGTCATGCAAAGAGTCAAGGATCAGCTCTTTCTGCGATGTCTGTACTATTAATACAATCACCTTCATTTAAATCCTGGTCATACTGAAATCATTGTCAGTTCTGTCATTGATTACAAGAAGTGCTTTGCTAAAAACACAACATAGGAAAAGCAACCTTTGATGAAAACTGGGTCAAGGAATGATTAAGATATTAGTTAATATGAAAATTAAAAATTTAATACTCAAGCTACTATGAAACTATTAAGAAGGTAGTAACAGAACTGCCATTGATTTTCAGAGCAATGAGGAGCTGGTCCAAAACTTCACTTTTCTCAATCTTCTTAATATTTTTGTCTATTATATTTAAATTGCTGGAGACAATAAGATAAACATTTGGGGTGAAAAGGTAATAAAATGGCTTAATTTATTTCTGGGTCTATGTAACATTTGTGCTGATAGTATTTTTATGTTCTTAGTTTTCATTCTAAAATAATAATAGTGTGATGGGAGATCTCTTAATTTTCTCGTAATAGAGTTTAAATTGAAAAGCATCTTTGAATGGGAGAGCTGCCTGTTTAAACTATGGATGGCAATTTTGTCTGTTTTTAAGCTCTTTTCTTCTGGCTGGAGATCACTGAGTCCTAAGGCATTTATAGCTTTTTTTTTGAGAATACGTAACAGCAACAGAATTTACACTTCCTTATACATCTAGAAAGATGTTAAAAGCATATTATGGTCATAACATAGAAGGGCCATCTATAAGGGCGTAACATAGAAGGGCTAAATCAATAAGGTACAAGTGGGAGTCCAATTCACCTGCAGCATCTCCCCATCCCTGAAACATCTCTCTCTTCTCTATGGTGGTGTCTCACATGTGTCATCCACAACCAGAGAAAAAGAGGACTACATGAAACAAAAGTCCCAGGATAGCCATGACTATCAGTGAAGGGAGGATAATAATGGCTCTGACTACATATTAGAGCTGTGAGAAGCGAAGTCCACATCCCATTTGATTTTGGGGAGAGGGAAGACAATACTTGGGAATCAGGAGATAATAGCTATCCACCGTTGTGATGCTTGGTCTTTCTGTGCAGCTGGATCACTGGGCAGGATCACTACATGAACAGCACAGCAGTAGGATGTAGACATATTCAAAAGCTCTACTTTAGGTGTTTATTTTCCCTTCCTTGGAATCAGAGATAGAGAATCATAGAATCACAGAATTTAGTTGGAAGAAATCTTTAGGACCACCAAGTCCAACTGTTATCATGGCATACATACATGCACACACACATATGGGTGCATGAATAACCTTACATATGTCTGTCTTCCTACACATAAATGTATATGAGCCACATGCTCAGTAGTAGCTAAGAATTTTTGCTGCTGATGGATCTGTGGGGATATCTGGTGGGCAGAGTGTTGTGAAGGGCAGGTATTGGGTAGACGTGTAAGGGAGAAGGGCACTTTATGCCAAGCCACAGGCACCATAAATCCTGAGTGTGAGGTTCCAGCCCTGTTGAAGTGAATGGAAAAATCTTACACTGGCTCTAGAGCAAATATTTCACTAAGTATTAGCAACATATTAAAAAAAGAACTGATTAGAAATGAGAAATCCTGGTAACCACTGACGGTGGAAAGGAAAACAGGAAGAGTACATGACATTTTAATGAGGCTTTAGTTTAACAACATATTTTATTCTCTCGGAGACTTATGCAGTGTAGGAGTGATTCCTTGACTCCCAAAGTATCTGCTTTATTGTTTTTGTATCACTGCCATAACTTTATGGATTATTTTTAAACAGTGATACCATAAGAGGCCTCTAAAGCTAAAACATTTAGTGAGTAGACTCTTCTACATTTATTTTGATTTACAAGTCAAGTTTCTATATTTAAATTTGGTGTTTCAAGATGCAGTTTGAAGCTTGTTGTAGCTTTATAAATTGCCATTATGTGGGAGTAGGAGAGAGAAAATTTGGTCTTTGAGGCTGGCTTTTGATGTACCTCTGGTTTGAGATTATTGCTACACATGTTGCAATAATTGTGTTGGATATGTAGTAAGAGACCTTGACTGCTAAGAAGACATTAATCAAAAGACAATGAAAAAGATGAAACAGTGTCTCTTTTGTTCCTTCGGATGTGAAGGACAGTGCCTAATTGTTCCTGAGCTGTTATCATTAGAAGAAAAATGCTGCTGGCTTCCTGATGAGTTACTGTAGTTTTGTTTTCCTGGTACCATGTTTTCCTGGAGGTGATGTGAAGCCTTGTGGGCAGATACCAGGGCATGGTTTGCTGGCTGCTCACCCATTGCCAAGGAAATTCAGAGGCCAGAGTGTTTTGATTTTATGGTTGTGTGTAAGTTGTTTGGGAGAACTTGCCTGGAACCTCGAACTGAAGGCAAGTGCAAGATGGCTTTGCTTTTCATGCACAAAGCGTCAAAAAGCCAATGCGTACTTCTGCTAAAGCGTTTGAGGGTTTTTCATATCTACCATCGGAAGAGGTACATGGGGGTAAGGGGATATCTCTCATGTTGGAATGGGAGAATATTAATACATTGGCTTTTGGTGTTGCTGGTCCAGACCACTGGTTGGTTCTGTGGTTTGGTTCATAATGGCTCAAATCTTAGTGCAGTATCCCTGGCATATATACTTGCGTTTCACACCAGTTTCTTACATTTCCAGCTTATGTTGTCCATACATATTTACTCATTCACACCAAAACCTAAAAAGTTCTCCTCTATTCTTCTAGATGTATCTGTATTTCCTTCACGAAGTCACAGGATCGCAGTATTCAGTATTATACCATGTTGAAGCAAGTCTCAGACGCTGGCTTGCCTGTGTTCACAGTGCAACTCTTTGAGGAGTCAGATTCACTAGATAACTGATAATGTCTACAACAGGAGGAATGCAGGGAATTTGTCCTTCATCTCCAGTAGAAAACACCAAGGAACACATAGTATTTTGTTTTCTAAGTACCTGTATCTCACTTTATGTAGTTAAGTGATTTACAATGAATTACATATATAATCCACTTTATCTGCTATTGTGTGATACAATGCAAATCGTAGAATCATAGAATCATAACGGATTGGAAGGGACCTCAAAAGATCATCTATTCCAATCCGCCTGCAACAGCAGGATCACCTAGACTAAGTAACACAGGAACTCGTTCAGGCGGGTCTCGAATATCTCCAGTGAAGGAGACTCCACAACCACCCTGGGCAGCCTGTTCCAGTGGTCCGTCACACTTACTGTGAGCTGGCAATTTTTAGGTCAGGGACTGTTGAACAGTAATGTATGTACAGGTAGTGTAGCAGGATGGGGCATGGTTTCTAAATGTTACCACAGTAGCTATACATTCTCTATGCCTGGGTATCATATCTGCTAAACAGATACACTACATTTCTTCCTCTGTGTGGGAAACTTATGAAACAAAGCCCATAGCCCCACTTTATAGAATCATAGAATCATAGAATCATTAAGGATTGGAACGGACCTCAAAAGATCTAGTCCAATCTCCCTGCCACAGCAGGATCACCTAGACCAAGTCACACAGGAACACATCCATATTGTTTTGTAGAAGTTCTAAGCACCTGCAAAAACAGGCTTTAAGACGAAAGTGCCTTCTCCACAGTAAGTCACTGCAGAATCATAGAATCAGTCAGGGCTGGAAGGGACCACAGGATCATCCAGTTCCAACCTCCCTGCCATGGGCAGGGACACCCCACCCTAGACCAGGCTGGCCACAGCCTCATCCAGCATGACCTTAAACACCTCCAGGGATGGGGCCCCAACCACCTCCCTGGGCAACCCATTCTAGGTTCTCACCACTCCCACAGTGAAGAACTTACTCTTCACATCCCATCTAAATCTACCCAACTACAGCTTTGCTCCATTATCCCTAGTCCTGTCACTACCTGATATCCTAAAAAATCCCTCCCCAGCCTTTTTGTAGGTCCCCTTCAGATACTGGAAGGCCACAATTAAGGTCACCTCGGAGCCTCCACTTCTCCAGACTCAACAGCCCCAACTCTCTCTGTCCTCATAGGAGAGGTGCTCCAGCCCTCTGGTCATCCTCATGGCCCTCCTCTGCACACGCTCCAGCATGTCCACATCCTTCTTGTAATAAGGGCTCCAGAACTGGGGTCTCACCAGAGCGGAGTAGAGGGGGAGAATCACCTCCCTTGATCTGCTGGCCACACTTCTCCTGATGCAGCCCACGATCTGGCTTGCCCTCTGGGCCGCAAGTGCACACTGCCGGCTTATGTTGAACTTCTTGTCCACAAGCGCTCCCAAATCCGTCTCCTCAGGGCTACTGTTCAGCCAGTCACTGCCCAGCCTGTAGTTGTGCTTAGGATTGCCTCGATCCAGATGCACTCTTTGACAGCCACTCTTTGGGTGTGGCCATCAACCCAATTCCTTACCCATTTAGTGGTCCACACATCAAACCCATGTTTCACCAGCTTGGAGACCAGAATGTGGTGCGGGACAGTGTCAAAGGCTTTGCTCAGGTCCAGGTAAATGACATCAGCTGCTTGCCCCTCATCCATTAATGTTGTGACCTGTTCATAGAAGGCCACCAGGTTGGTCAGGCAGGATTTGCCCTTGATGAAGCCATGCTGATTGTACCCAATCACCCCTTCAGAATTCTCCTGTCTCAGTAGTGCCTCCAGGAGGATCTGCTCCATGTTCTTACCAGGCATAGAGGTGAACTTGCTCTAAAGCTGTAGCTGAGGCTGCTGAGGCAGAGAACATGTGTTGAGCCTGGGTGTTATGCTTCTTCAGCAATCCTGCAAGCATGGTCTACATCAAAACCAAGCAGCAAGGCAGCAGGTTCCTGGGGTACTTGTAATGGAGCAGTGAGAGCAGGGCTACGCTACAGCTGGGGTATGGTCCCATAGCATCTCAGCAGGTGAGCAGAGCAAGGGTTACACTGACAATCCAGTTACTGTCAAAGGCCATGTAATGAGTTAGGTCTGAAGTCAGGCCAGACACACCTAGAACATAGTTCAGACAATGACTGGAATGCACAAAACTTGACATGAATAAAGACTGTGGGCTAATGAGCAGTCTGTGTGCAGACGAAAATCTCAAGAAAATTCCTCGTCAGGCTACTTGTAGCCTATTAGTGCATTCAAGCATCCAAAAGCAGCTTCCTACCCATCGTGGTGTGCCTCCTCACACCTTGCAAGGGTCTGGTTAGTTTTTGGACATCTCAGATACCAGATCGAGATCTACTACACTAGTAGCTGTGTTTTGCCTGCCTTTGGGCAATTTCATCTGCTGATTCAGCAACTAGTCCAGGCTCCAGATCTTTTTGGTCTCTTAATGAGCCACAAAGTACTGGTACTCATTTTGAAGAAAACAAAGAGTGCATCATCAAAGAAAACAGCCCACCCTCACCTCCTTCATATGGGCCATCTAGCAATAATGGCGATAAAAACCTGAATAGAGCAAAGCTAGAGAGTCTAGGTGGATTATCTCTTTTTATCCCCCCCAAAGAAACACTTTCATTTTCAACCTCTCTAATTTCATCACAGAACTCCCTGCTGTTGCCATGCTGTTTCGCCTGGAATTGGTGGCTGGGAATCAGAGCAGCCTGTCTGTTACAGGTGAAGGGCTGTACCAGATGAATCACACTTGAAAGCTCCATGCCGCACATTTCTAGATGTCTCAAGTGCAGCTACTCAAAGGTAATTCCAAAAGCTGTACCATAACCTTTAGGTTTGCTTGGTCAGATGCCATTAATTCAAGCACAGTGCTGATGAATGAGGTGCCTCATTGTATGGGCAACATCAGAGTCCTCCTGTGTTAGGTTTGGTCACATGCTGAAGACAGTTAGTGGAAGCTGAAACAAAAGTCTAATGAGATCCCTTGTCTAAGCTTACTACTATCTCAAGATCTGCAGCGTAGTGCAGTCTCCTTGCTGGAAAGTGCATCTACAGTATCAGTTGCTCCAGTCCCCATCTTTAGTAAATGACTGTGAAGATCATACGATTCTCTCATGCATTTTTTAATCTTTAAAAGATTCTTTTTAGCTTCTTTCCAAGGTAGACTCCAAAGGATGACTTGGTTTCACCTATTCATCTTTGACTTGAACTACATAAATTCCATATGCCTGGGTATAAAACTGCTTGTGCTTATTTCAGCAGGTTAAGAACATTCCATCATGCTGTCTCTGGTAAAGCAAACAATATCGCCATCAACATAATCACAGAATCATAGAATCATCACGGCTGGAAAGGACCTCCAGGGTCATCAAGTCCAACCTTCATCTTATTATCTAGCTGCTAGACCAGATCCCTAAGCGTTGCGTCCACTCGTTCCTTGAACACCTCCAGGGACGGTGACACCACCACCTCCCTGGGCAATCCATTCCAGTATCTAACCACCCTCT
>JAOXOE010026638.1:0-21019 GCA_028565055.1 Phoeniculus purpureus
TGTGAGCTGGAACAGAGGAGGTTCCACATCAATCTGAGAAAGAACTTCTTCCTGGTGAGGGTGACAGAGCCCTGGAATGGGCTGCCCGGGGGTGGTTGTGGAGTCTCCTTCTCTGGAGACGTTTAAAACCCTCCTGGACATGTTCCTGTGTGACTGGATCTATGGGATCCTGCTGTGTCAGGAGGATTGGACTAGATGATCTTTTGAGGTCCCTTCCAATGCCCAATGTTCTGTGATTCCTTTGAAGGGCAGAACTGTAGTTGTGATTCTTCTTTTCTTGAGTCAAGAAGTTGCTTTCATGGAAGGATCCTAGCTGTGACTTTCAAGGGCTGGAAGGAATGCTGGCTCAGACCCTCAGTGCCATCTTTGAAGCCCTTTAATTTCAGCACAGCCTGTATCTCGTTGCATGATGCTTTAAGATGTGGTCGGCATCGCTGTGGAGCGCATTTAATTTAGCAGCAGATGTGCAGGCTCGTCTGCCACGATGGTACATTATGTTCACTTGTGTAGCAACAAGTTCGTCAACACTGTTCCCAGTTCTTCAGCACAAGACTCCTATAGCATGTTGTTCTCCTTTTCTGAGTGGTGAAGAGCAGAAGAGCTCTGTATTTGCCATCAGCAGGTGCTAACGTGGGAGTACCGGCTCTCCTTGAAACACAGTTAACCTGATGAGTTCTACTGGTGTTTTTCTTACTGAGTAGGCAGTAGAGGGGAAAGATTTTGGTTCTTGGGTTTCTGGATGGAAAAAGAAGCAAATCACCTAGAAAAATAAGTGTTGGTGCCACCCACAGTGTCATCCCGTTGTTCCTTCGTGCAAAACATCTCTGAACGCTCTATAGCAGCAAAATGATAGAATCGGAGAATGGCCAGGGTTGGAAGGGACCTTAAAGATCATCAGTTCCAACCTCCCTGCACAGGCAGGGACACCTTCACTAGAGCAGGTTACCCAGGGCCCCAGACAACCTGACCTTCAACACTGCCAGGGATGGGCAGCCACAGCTTCCTTGGGCAACCTGCTCCAGCATCTCACCACCCTCACAGCATAGAATTTGTTCCTCGTGTCCAACCTCAGTCTCCCCTCTTCAAGTCTGGAACCCTTTCCCCTTATGCTCTCACTACCACCTGTGTCAAAAGCCCTCACCCAGCTTTCTTGGAGGCCCCCTTCAGAGATTGGAAAGCTGCTCGAAGGTCACCTGGGAACTTCCCCTTCTTCAGGCTGAGCAACCCTAACTTGCTCAGCCTGTCCTCCAGCCCTCTGAACATTTGAATTGCTCTCCTCTGGACACCTTTCAGAAGCTCTGTGTCCTTCTGATGCTGGGGACTCCAGAATTGGACCCAGGACTCCAGATGAGGTCTCACCAGTGCAGAGCAGAGGGGGAGAATCACCTGCCTTGACCAACTGTCCCTGCTGCTGTTGCTCCAGCCGAGGACACAGTTAGCTCTCTGGGCTGCCAGCGCCCACTGATGGCTCCGGTTCAACTTCTGCTCCACCTCAACCCCCAAGCCCTTCTCTTCAGCGCTGTCCTCAATCCTTTCTACTTCAATCTGTCTTAGTGCATGGGATTGCCTTGCCTCAGGTGAAATCACACTAATAATTGGTAAAGGCACCACATCTCACTATTATTTTTACACCTCACTGTTTTAGGGGTGCTGAGGGTTCGTGATGGGGATACAGGCTGCTGGGAGACTGATGAGATGTGATTTACCATCAAGGTTGTTCACAGATTCACAGAACATTAGGGATGGGAAGGGACCTCGAAAGATCATCTAGTCCAATCCCTCTGCCACAGCAGGGTTTCTCAGACCATAAGAAAAATTTACTCCAACAGATTATCAAATTTATAGTAAAATTTTAATATTTGAAGCAAATTTAAAATTTAAATACAAATTGAACCTTTTTTTATCTCCTTACGATCCTATTTCCCAAGCAGCGGCTGAGAGAGTTTAACGAAGCAAGGGAAGTTCAAACCTGGCCCCACAGAAATCGTAGGGTTCCTCTTTCCAAGCGTGAAGGTTTGACTGCCTCAGGCATTAAGAAAAAAAAGAGTAGAATTAACCTATTTTTTATTTTGCTTAATGAAAATCTCTGTTTGTTCTCCCGGCCCGTATAAATGTTTAATCCGTTCAGGGTTCCTGCTGGGCTGTGGGGTTTGATGGCGTCTCGCCGCTGCAAGTCCCCCATGTTGGTTTATTGTGCTCTAAAACAAAACACCCCAAAAAAAAGGGACCTCGAGAAGGATCGTGTTGTCTGTCCCTTCCCTGCCATGCGTTCCCCTCCTCCCCTGCCGTTGTGCCAAGGCTTTGGAGAGAGGAGAAGGCGCTGGGGGCTGTGTGGGGGCATCGTGCTGAGGGATGTGCCGGCGGCGCCGGGAGGAGGGATGACCCAGTGTTCACCAAGTGTTCCTCCTGCATTGTGCCGGCTCCTTTGTCCGCTCCCCTCCCCTGTCATTATCTCTGCGTGGCTCCTGCTTGCTTTTCTCTGCGCGTTGCCTTTCTTAGACCGAACTCTGCTTCTCAGCCCCCTCCTGCCCTCCCTGCGGCAGCTGCCGATGGTTGAAAACCATCAGCGTTGGAAATGGCCACTGGGTCGGCATAGGTGACCCCAGCGATGCTAACGCACGGCTCCGAGGGCTGGCCTGGCTTTGAAATCGCTGCTCGTGATTACAGGCCATTCAGACAATTGTGGTCTGAGCCCAGATGAGAGGACTCATGTCTTGCTGGAATCATGAGTCCAAAATGAGTTCTCTGGGAACCTCACCTTTCCCAAGAGCCAACACTCTCATCAAATCATTGGGACTGGAGTTTCCTCGTTTGAATCAGGAGTTCTACCAGTAGAAACCCAGAGGAGGTGCGAGGCAGAAGTTGTCCTTTGCTGTTTGGAAACTGGAGCTGTTACAGTTCATGGAGCTGCGTGTGGTAGGGAAAGGCCATTTTGTGGCCATATTGAGCAGAGGGTAGGAAATGTGGGTGGGAATGGTGAGCACCAGGATTCTGACTCCACTTAAGGGTGTGGGACTGTCCATGCTCCTTTTTTTGATTATTTAGGAAGTTGCTTCTGTTTGAAGATGAGTCCCGCTGAACCTCAAGTTAATGGCCTCAAGCTGCATCTGGGGAGGTTTAGATTGGATTTAGGAAGAAGTTCTTTCCGGAGAGAGTGGCTGGGCACTGGAACAGGCTGCCCAGGGAGGTGATAGAGTTGCCATCCCTGGAGGTGTTTGAAAACGGAGTAGCTAGAGCCCTTGAGGCCATGGTCTAGGGGTTAGGGAGCTGTTGGGATGAGAGCTGGAGGTCCTTTCCAGCCAGGATGATTCTATGATTATTTTACTATTAAATTACAATGGAACATTGATTTGTACCATGTGTTGGGCAGAACTCACATCAGTTCCAAGAAGATACCAGTGGGGCTTCAGCTTGCAGGGGTCCCTGTTCCACTTCCACAGGGCTGTGCACAGAGTGGGAATGTGAGAGACATTGGTTGGACTGAGGTGCTGCCATGATGTGATGAGCTGCGATGGATGCTCTGAGGTGGATGTTCCTCATGTTCGTGCTCCTGTGTTGCCCACAGATGCCAGGAAAAGGTGATAAAGCAGTGCTAGTTGAGGTAGAGCTTGGAAAACAACACATTTTAAAGCTGAGCTTAGGGACATGGTTTAGTGGTGACCTTGGGACAGTTGGGTTGGTGGTTGGACTCGATCTTGAAGTTCTTTGCTGGAGAGAGTCCCGCGCAGAGCCAAGAAGGTGATGAAGGGAGTGGAGCATCTTTCTGATGAGGAAAGGCTGAGGGAGCTGTGTCTCTTGAGCTTGGAAAAAAGGAGACTGAGGGGTGACCCAATGAATGTTGATCAGTATGTGAAGAGTGGGTGTCAGGAGGAAGGAGCCAGGCTCTGCTGAGTGTCATCTACTGATAGGATAAGGGGCAATGTGTGTGAGCTGGAACATAGGTGGTTCAACATCAATATGAGAAGGACCTTCTTCCCAGTGAGGGTGACAGAGCACTGGAAGGGGTTGCCCAGGGCAGTTTTGGAGTTTCCTTCTCCGGAGACGTTTAAGACATGCCTGGCCATGTTACTGTGCGACTTGGTCAGGGAGATCCTGCTGTGTCAGGGGGATTGGACTAGATGATCTTTCAAGGTCCCTTCCAATCCCTAATGTTCCATGATTCTGTGATTCTTTTCCAACCTGACCAATTCAATGACTCTCCTTGAAGTCTCCTTTCCTTTTTGTATAAACAGTGAATTTTCTTCTGCAAAAACACCTTTTCTTCCTTTTTCCACCGACTAGCAGGAAAAAATAAGCCCTGAGACAGCTTTTACTGCTCTCATTTTCTGCCTCATGGATCGTGGTATTTAACGGGCAGTATTAAGAGGCTTTTAAAATGTGTTACCTCACGATTGTTGGGGGGTGGGGTGGGTGTTTCTTTTCCTCAAAAAGCTGTATTCCAGCCCATTCCTTCTTTAAATAAATAAATAAATGCCCAGGCTATCGTCGTGTCCGAGGGTTTTCAGGAAAATTTACATTTTGAAAGATGCTGTTGGAGGCTCACGCAGCCGTGCAATTACTGTATGTAAATCACTTCACTTGTTTCCTAATCTGGCTGAAGATGAAGTACAGGTTTTTTGAGCATGTGCCTCTCTCGCTCTCTCAGATTTCCTTGTACAACGAGATTCTTCTCGGCTTTTAATTGCTCACTGTGGTTTTTCTTCTGCCTCAGCCTGATTGTATTTGTTTTACTGGTGAGGGAGAGAGGGGAATGTTTAGCCCGGTGATTTGTTTTGAGATCAGGTCGGACAGAGAAATAGATTGAAGTTGGGTGTGCAACCAATTGCGTCCTCCATCCTGCAAATGGAAGAAGTGCTTTCTTTATTACAGCCTCCTAATGGATCACAGAATCACAGAACATTTGGAATTGGAAGGGACCTCGAAAGATCATCCAGTCCAATCCCCCTGACAAAGTAGGATGACCTACACCAAGTCACACAGGAACATGTCCAGGCAGGTTTTAAATGTCTCCAGGGAAGGAGACTCCATAATCTCCCTGGGCAGCCCCTTCCAGTGCTCTGTCACCCTCACTGGGAAGAAGTTTCTTCTCAGATGGATGTGGAACCTCCTCTGTTCCAGCTCACACCCATTGCCCCTTGTCCTATCTCTAGATGACACTGAGCAGAGCCTGGCTCCATCCTCCTGACACTCACCCTTCACATATTTGTAGAAATTAGTGAGGTCACCTTTCAGTCTCCTCCAAGCTGAAGAGACCCATCTCCCTCAGCATTTCTTTCTTTGTAAAGAAGGTGTTCCACTTCCTTCATCATCCTCGTTGCTTTATGCTGGACTCTCTCCAGCAGCATCATGTCCTTCTTGAACTGAGGGGCCCAGAACTGGACACAATATTCCAGATGTGGTCTTACCAGGGCAGAGTAGAGGGGGAGGAGAACCCCTCTCGATCTGCTACCCACCCCCTTCTGATCCACCCCACGAAGCTGTTGGCCCCCTTCTGATCCACCCTAGGATGCTGTTGGCCTCCTTGGCCACAAGGGCACATTGCTGCCTCATGGTCATCTTGCTGTCCACCAGGGCCCCTAGGTCCCTTTCTCCTACACTAATTGAGCATGTCTGCACGTGACGCGCCTCAGTCTGCAGTTGCTGAGCTTCTCCACACCCTTCACTCTGGAAACAAGAGCACCAGGGCACCCACACCATGAGGGAAGCCCACTCCCACCTGGCCACCCCAGGGAGAGGTACCAGCCCTTTTTGTGCCTTTCCTTGTTTCACTGGGGAAATTCACATGAGAAGAACAACTCTGTTTCCCAAAGCTGAACTGAAAGTTTTAGAACTGGCTTAAAAGCTAAACTGGACAATAGAATGCAAGTGTGGGTTTAAGAATACGTCCCCATCATTTTACAGCCGCAAAATGCCAAGGAAAAACTCTCTTCCCGTTCTGCACCTGGCAAATCCAGTTAAGTGCAAGCCTACCAGATATGGGTCTTTTTTTTTCGTTTAAATCTTAAATGACTTCACTATTAGAAAGTTACCTGAATTCAGAAAGTGGTGGATACCTCCACAAAATATAGCCTGTACATACCACTATAGGGAAAAAGAGAAGGGTTCTGCTTTACCAAGTGACTCCAATAATATTAATGAATTGTACACCCTGTAGAGTAGAGAATAGCAGCTCTAACTCATGACCTCCAGCAATTCACACTGGGTTGATTTAAGAGGTTGTCACTTCTACCCCTCTATAGAGGGCTAATACCCCTACTGAGATGGCAGAAGTCATGTGCCCATATATCAACCACCACAGTCTACAGCCTGACACACTGATGGTGGTTTAAGGTCACACACTGGAGTTAGCACCTATCCTGCTCTGCAGCTTCTCTCACTCTGATGGCGGGCCAGGGCAGACAGCTCCAGTGCCAGCTCGAGGGTCAAGGCCCTGAAGCTCATGGCTTGTACTCCCTGTGGTGGCTGCAAATTACAAGACCATCTATCCTGCCTGGCTGGAAACTGCCAGCAGTGTGGGGTTTTTTTAAGTCAGCCCAGTAGCTTTCTAACCACATTGCTTAAGTGCTCCCCACAAGACCATGCTGCAAATCTGCAGCAAGAGCAACTACGTCAACTACAGTCAGCAGACTGCAGCTCATGTCTTCAACCAGCAAGTCCTTGGGGCCTTGTTATTTATCCAAGAGGAACAATAAACCATGGTGGCTTAGAAATACTGGAATAACATCATCTGACCCTGAATGGCTGTTTTTGAGACTAATCTGCCACCTCTGTATTTCAGATATGAGTCTGTTTGTTGGAATGTGGGACCAGGGTGGTGGTCAGTTAGTCCCATGTGAGCTGTGATGACATCCGCCTGGCACATTGGACAAGGCCACTGCAGAGCAGGAGGATGGGCTTCGGAATCCCAACTATGCCAACTACCCCCACACGCTTCTCTCCTGGTTTATCCCTGGTCTGTGGCTGCTCCAATAGAAACCAGACACAATCTCCTCCCGTGGTGTCATAGTGTCTGCTCTGTGTAGAACTTACACAGCAGGTCCCAAGGACTGCAATACCAGGCTCCACTTTAATGAAGAAAATGGGCTCAGCTAGCAAATTGCCTCCTCCTTACCTCCTTCCCCCATGTGATGCTATTTGCTCACCACTATGAATCAGGGGAGCCCATATGAACAACTTGCCACTTTCTTGTGGCCCTGTTTATATGGATGACTACTCCTCAACACGAGGCACTAACCCAGAAGCAGATACACCATCACAAACTGGAGAAGAATGATGGCCACAGCAATTCCTTTGCCCAGACAGGGAACTCCCCAGGGCAGCACTTGTGAAAGGCTCTCTCTGGTCCAGGCTCGGCCAGTAGTGGTTTCTCAGCTCCGCTTTGCATCTCTCTTGTGGCCACACAGGCAAAGCCTGAACACAGCTGGGTCTTGGCCCCTTTGACTTTTGCTCTCTCAGCAGCTCTGTGCTAGCTGGGCACTACAAGTAGGGAAGTTTTCTTATGAGGCCGCATCACAGCAGCCCCAAAATCCTGGAAGAGCTGTAGAGAAGACAACAGTTTGACTCAGTTGAGATAGATATGAGAGGGAGAACTGGCAATCAAAGCTGAAGCAGAAATACAGCAAGTGAAAAAAAAAAAATTCCAGTCTGTCACAGCTTGATTTTGAGTGTAAATGAATGTTAAAGCATCATCGGACTTGCCAGAAAGGCCGCGAAGAAAATCTCACAGATACTGGTCTACAAAAACAGGGTGGTAGAGAGAGCTGTGCTCTCAGCATGCTCACCAAAAGCTGATAACAAAATCAGGAGGATTCACAAGGTCTCATCCAGATTTACCATCTACTCATCCCTGCTGCCTGCAGAACTGGATTATTTTTTACAGCTGACAACCCACTAAGAGGTGTTTTGCCAACAGCAATCCCAAGTGCTGGCCTGGGTGAGCCTGCTGGCATCATAGCCTTCAGTTATACAGATGTGCTGCTCCAGTATGCGGCAGGACGATCCAGCAGGGATGACTGCCTTCTCTCTGCACTGGCTTGTCTTGTGACTGTATCTTCTGGCACAGGGATAAAAGTTTGTCAGCAGTGTGATGCTGTCTTCTGATTTTGGGACTAGCTCACAGGATCTTGCAACTCCAGGCAAAAGGGTACCTTTCGAGTCCCAGCCTCATAACAGGCTTATGAACATCTTAGCAGAAAGTAAAATAATCAAGAACATACTACAAAAACATGAAAATGCCACCTTTAGAAACATCAGTAGCTGAAGGAACCAACCCAACAAAGACAAAACTGATAACTAAGTGAGGTTCTTTCCCCAGATGACAAAACTGCAGTCAGAAGTGATGAGGAAGTTCTCCTGTCTCCCCACTGCTGACATTAACTCTGAGAAAAGTTCCTACTAAGCAAGATGAAGACTATTCCAATATATAATTTCTACCAGTTTGAAAGGAGCTGTGCACAAGCACCTGTCAAACATGGAGATTACATCTACTTAAACTAATAAGCCAGCAACTGGTTAAGTGGACACTAACTCAAGAACCCAGTTAAAATTAAATAAATAAAACCAACTCCGCATAGCAAATATGATTCAGTAGCTCTACAGAATAGAGAGCTGGGACCACGAGAGCTGTTTCCGTACCCTGAGTGCCATTAGCTTGGCTCCAGGACATGTTTCTACTTTAACACTTGCAGCCTCTTCTACAGACTTATTCAAGATGCTTAGTGACAGAAGTGTTACACAACTGAAAAGGGAGGAAAAGCTTTTGCCTAACCAAACTGTACCAACTGCACTCGAATCCAAGTTTCACTCCCAAACCTAATGTGGACTTAAATTTCAAGACCTGTGCATTCCAAGACTCATACACTGCCAGCACAACAATGCACAACTTTTTCACTGAAGCTGAGCCTATTCTAGCCCTGGAGCAGAAACAGGAGTAGCTGTGAGAAGACTTCACCGTCACACTGACCCACCAAACTAAATGTGCTCAGGATTCATCTCTCCACCATCCAGTAAATACAAACCATTTCTGATCATTAAAAATGGACAGTAACTGCTCAAATAACATTCTAAATTTGTGATAATTAAGTATCTAGACAAAACTACTACAGCAGATAGAATTCACTCTGAGGAAGCACTTTGGGTTGAGAATTTTCCCAGTTCCAGAAATAAAATTTGTCTTATTACAATAACACTATCTAAAACAACCTGAATATAATTGCTGTGGTTGTGTGTACAGCCACTAACACACTCGTCAGCTGAACTGAAGAAGTTATTATCTGAGAGAGAAGCAGTAAACACTTATGCCAACAAGTATGTATATGTAGCAGATGCAAAACTGCCCACAATCTGTTTTTTTCCCCCCTTTCTTTTGACAACACGTGAACAACACATTTGTACAGGTAGATGTATGCATATATCAGAGGTGAAGCACATACACATCCTTTACTGTTTTAAGTGCTACGCATTACATATAAAGTTTTTAATTAAAAAAAAAAACCCCTTAGAAAATATTGGTTTAAAATTTCTACTTATTAATTTTATCAAACATGCCAGACCCTGTCATGGTTTCAGATGTGGGCATGGATAGCTGCAAATGCCTCACCACCACTGGCCTGGGAGCCCAGGCACGCAGGGGCAGACCATGCAGGGAGGTCCTTCCCCACAAAAAGAGACCTTCCACAACTCCTGCTTGCACCCCTGAAAGACGAATGCTAAAGCCTCTGGCTCTTGCTGAGCTGAATACAAAACTGGTTTTCCAGAATTGAGTATTATCATCTAGGTTTGAGGCAAGATCTCAGCTGAATCAGGTAGACAAAACAGTAAGAGAACAGAGGGGTAAAGTGTGTTAAGTGGCTTGCACAATGAGGCCCTGTAAGGAAGCAGAAGCAAACAGGGAGATGTGCTACTTCTAAGCCATTTCCTGTCAATACCAAGTTACTGGTGAGACATATTTTCAGACGCAGGATGTCATGAACACTCCAGCTTCACAATTCCAAAAGCACATCCACCTGGATGCTTCAGACTGCCTCGCAGAGCTGACTGTTCTCCTTGGAGATCCTAGAGTGGCTTCATAGTAGGTATAAAATCAGTCACCACTCTGTGCAGCCACAGATAGTTTATTTTTGCCATCCGTGTGATAATTCTCTCACAAGCAGTGTTTATTTCTATTGCCTCAATAGGCAAATTCAAGTGCTAGCCACTCCCATCTCCTACACAGGCTTCGCTACATACTTCCCACCATCCTCCCCTTTTCACAGGGAAAAAAAAAGCGTCTTAATGATGCCCAGGGGGTGCCAATAAGTTTAACTAGAGAGAGTCATTTTTGTTAATGGCATTCTGGCTGATGCAGTTTGAGTAAGGAGGATAAGAGAATATTTCACTGTGTTTTTCTAAAGCAAATATTTGGCGCTTTCATCTTCCAGTGCTTTAACATGCAATCTGTCACTAAGAAAAAAAACGTTTACGTGGGACTTCATGGAAAATATACCATGTTTCAGATGCCAGCTGGAGCAGGGGGCTATCTATTGTACTGCTCAGAAATGCATTTCATGGATAATGGGTTGCAAACCACACGATTAGGTGTTATCCCATCCACAGGGGTGACAATGCCATAGCTTAACACTAATGCTTCACCACTTCCTTGCCAATGTCTTCATGCCCATCCTATCAGCTGGGTACAGGGTCACAATAGTGTTTCCATCACGACCCATCCAAGGATCCTCAGCAGCTTCCACCCATTTTATAAAGAACTCCAATTCCTCATGTACTCCAAAGGTCCTCAGGGTGCCAGCCCCACGCTCTCATCTCCCTGGAGCATCTTCACACACCTGTCAGCAAATCACACCACCAGTAATAAAGCGAGACAAAGAATTCCACAACCAAGCACGCTTCTTCAGGGTTTTGTTTTTCCTGGCTAGGAACACCAAGAATATCATGCACGTTATTTGAGTTGCTCCACCTAGTCATTATCCCAAGAGAAAAGGACAGCCACGCTTCTGGTATGTGGAGCCATACAACCAGTACAAACACAAGCTCTTCTTGGCTGAACTGCCTGGAGATTGCTGTGATTTTCAACTGACCCATTGCCTGCCAGCTCATTTCTTGACCACCCTGGTTGTGGCTCCCATTCCCTGCCATTGGCACAGTGACAGCACAGGCTGATGGGTTTTTTCAGTTTCCTATTTTATTCCCCCACTTTTGCTTTGTGCTTGTCCAAATTCCTGCCTTCCTCTCTGCCCATTAACATGAAGCTTTGACGGGAATGAGCAGAAGGAGGTCACTGAGGACTTGGCTGCTGCACCATGAGCTCACCACAGTGAGTTTGCAGAGGCCACGTGTGAACATGTCCAGTGCAGAGTGGGGCAGTGTAACAGAAGGGGCTGACTGTATTGTGACCACTGCTGATCCAATGTAGATGGAAACATCACTGGAGTCATTCTCACAGTGACAAAACTGAGGAGTTTATTCTTCTGCCCATTACCTTTACCACCCGGCTAAATAAAAGAAAAAAACCAACCATCCTCCTCCAAGCCCAAGAGTTTTCTTCACAAAATCCACACAGTGCCCTACTTGCAGCTCAGTAATTTCTTTTGTAGAGGTTTTAACACTTGACCACGGGCAGCATTGAAAGCGGCCCTGCAACAGACTGTTACGCAGAGTTTGGTGGTTGTACGATTAATCTACAGGGGTCTTCCCCTTGTATTTTGCAGATAATGAAGGATGCTTTTGCACCTCAGCAGCACTGGGACCAACCACCTCTATTACTGCACGTACAAGGTTAAGTGACACACCTGAAGTCAAAAAGGGCAACAACCTTCTTGATTTGCGGTCTGCTGTTTTAATACTCAAGATGATCCTTTCCAACTTGCAACATTTCCATTTCTAGATGGAAAACTGCTTCCCTCTTACAACACAAAAATCAGAAAGAATGCAAAATCAGCTGCTGGTAATTTCTTTGCTCTCTGCCTCTGCTCTTCTTCCATTTACTGGGCTTCTATGCTGGGCTTAATTACCTAAATTTCTTGCTTGGCTGAAGTGGCAGGTGTCCAGCCATTACAAAGGGAGGAATTAGATTGCAGGGGAATTTACCTGCTAGACACTACCACTACCTTCCTGAGCAGATCCAACAGTAGAAATGTTGTACTACACTCACTCAAGCATGTCCAGCCCGTGCCAGTGACAGAGCGTTGCTTGGTCATTGCTCTAAGGATGAGACATCCACTGTGATCCCATCTTCTGCCATGGCCAACTAAATCCCCTTTCTCCTTAATGCAAGCCAAACCAGAAGATTTGTAAAGCTCTGAAGCCCATTTAATTTGCACGAAACAACTCTGGGAAGGGGATTTGTTTTCTTATCAGGGATATTTATATTTGCTTAGAAGAAGAAACAAAAAGAAGGAGCGCAGGCAGCACACCAACAATCCACACATGGGGCACACAAACACTGGGAGAGCTGATAGAAGCAGCTCCATGCTGGAGTCCAACCTACACATTTCTCCTACAAGGATAGCAGAGAGAACATCACCTTGCACTGCTTTACAGTGAAGAAGGAATCATAGAATCATCAGGGATTGGAAGGGACCCCAAAAGATCATCCAGTCCAATCCCTCTGCCACAGGAGGAAGAGTCATGTCTTCCTTTCCTCTTTCACACTCAGGGCTCCCATTCCAGGCTCTGGGCAGCACAAAGCCTTTATGAATCCTGCACTTTCTTAACTAAGTAGTGCTGGACGAGGGAAGAAAGTTGCTTTATTGCTATCTCCACAGTGGCTCTGGCACTTTCACATGCCCTAGGGATATGTCGCTGACTGAGCACAGCCACATGCACCACATGCCCATGTGCCAGCCAGGGACACCTGCACCAACATCTCCCTGCTCAGGAGGTCAACTGGGCTTTGGGCCCATGCTCTACCGTCTGGTCTGGTGGCACTGCCACTGGCTGTCATCGCTGCTGGTTTTCTCATCTTTTTCTAAGCTGGAAATACATCTTCAGAAAGAAACAGGGGGGTCACCCCAGCCAGTTCCACGCTGTGTTGACTGGGATGAAGGGAAGCGCGTCAGCTCTCCTCCTCCCAGCAAGCAAGGCCAGTAAGCAATTTACCTCTGTTTTCAAGACTTGTTTATCCTTCTCTGGCCACAAGTACCCAACAGCTTTTTCCTGCCTGCTGTGAAAAGCAGGTTTCTCACCTGTTACTTCAGCTGGTTGTAAGCACAAGCCTGATCTGAAATGCACTGGCAGTGATGACACGCTCAAACGAACATCTGCTGATTGAAGGCCCTCATTATCACCCTTGACCCCAATCCTGTAGATCATGTTAAATCCAACATTATCTCTCTGCCAACTTTGTTTTCTTAAGAGGTAAAACACTGACACTGGAGCCTAGACCTGAGGGGCTGAGAGAAGAGCCTGTTGGGCAGAAAGTGGCTAAAGATTGCAAAGCAGGATGAAGAGGCTGAGATGCCACTGCCATGTGGGCCACTGACTCAGTCCACACTCTTATTGTACACTCTCTCTCCTCCTTAGAATAATTTTTCTAAGAATTAAAGACAGCAAAAGAATGAATCAGAATATGGACTTTGCAAAGTCAGAAATAAATCTGGAGTTAAGTAAATGCCCCTTGTTGTCTTTTGCTGGAAAAATGAAATTAATAATGGGCTTAATAGAACCTTCTGGTTTAAAACAAGCACATAGTCCTTTTCATAAATGCATATCAATGCTTTGAGGCAAGGCACAACTCTTACACTCATTTGAAAGAGGCAGATGTGATGCATCTCTGTCCATCACAGCTAGGGTGGATATTCCTCCAGGATGGAGACCACAAGCCCCATCCTCACTGAACCATTCTTGCTGTGCCATGAGTCGTACTCTTCCAATCTTATTTGACTACTCAATGAGGGACCTGGATGGATAAAAGCAAGCCGCACCAGATTGCTTTCATGTGGAAACAACTTTACTCTTGTAACAATGAAGTTTGGGTAGAAATGACAACATGCCACAAGGTTTGAGATCTGTATAGAACAGATGCAAGAACAGGATAAAGGAGGGTAAGAAAAAAACCCAGGTCTTACATACTGCTTTTTAACACCACAGTAACACAGAGCCTTACCAGGTTATTTGCCCGCAAAGACTCACAAATTTACAAAAGGTCCTCTTGAAACATGTAAACCACAGGCCAATACGGAAAAACAAGCTGTTGAGGTACTATGTAGAAGTGAGGTCATACTCATATTATTGGACCCGAGAAATGGAAAAGTCATTGTATGACTAAAGGATTAGGACTGGGCCCAGTAAGTGCTGAACTTTGTATCCTGACTTATAAAGAGCCATCCCAACCAGGAAAGCCACACAGCTGAGGAGGTGGATTATAGCCTTAACCTGTTCCTCAGCAAAACTACTAATAACAACGCAACAGGAAAAAAATTGCTGCCATGCAAAAATTTACACTCCGGAAAGAATGGGCTGCATTTAAAAACTACTTTATGATTTTAATGAATCACGTCTTTTATCTGCTTTTGTGAGATTTCATTATACAATTTAAGAGACTTGGATTGGATCTCTTAACTCCATATAGGTCATGTCTTCTATAAAATGGCTGGTATGCCAGCAATGCACTCTGGTTTAGCTATGTCTGGTGAGGCTTCACACACTACACTTATTTAGAAAAAGAAGGCATGCCACCCCAGCAGTTTATAGAGCATGCAGTGGAAAATTCAGGAGCAGCATCATTTCATAAACACATTTAACACTCATACACATTATATAAATATACATGTATAGGCACATATACATACAATGAGGAGGATAATTGGGCAATAAATTGTGGAAACATGATAAATTACATTTATCAGGCACCTTTGATTGCTTCATCTCACTAATCCATCTTTGTGGAGACTGGTCTTGAAGATTAAAAATCCCTGAGTAGTTTAGAAAACTGCCTTTTTTTTTTTTTTTTAATTAGCCTTGAAAGGTTCACTTGCTTACCGCTGTAACTTTGTACAATTTTTTCAGTCAAGAGTAATCCTGATAGAACATGAGGAATGTTCATTGCTGTCCCAGACCGGGAGAAAACCCCATGCAGTATGGATGGGAACTTAACACCTTCCGATGAAAGGGATCTTCCTTTATCCAGTGATGCACTGCACATTACCCATGACCATTATGTCAAGTGAGATTTTATTCAGTTATTAACTTGGTGAAAAGAAATAGAATTGAAGAAAAGAAATTACAGTTTAGTGGGCTCAAATTATGAGCAGCAGGACAATAAGAACATTCAGGATATGTCCAAAAGAGGGTGCTCATCAAACTCCCCTCCTCTGAACTAATCCAAATAAGATAGGAAATAAATAATAAAAGCAGAAATAACTTGCTTTTAGACAACTGTAGGTGCACTGTTTCACCTCCTGTCTCAGGACACACCCTATTATTGTCATTATTAAACCATGTTTAATGATCTAAACACAATTACTTAGACTGACTTGCCTTTAAATCTCTATCGATAACTAAACAAAAGGAAGTGAATGTTCCATTTTCTACTGTATTTACTTACTTGGCTGTATTTGCACAACTGATTTACCAACCTTAATGCTGTGTGCAGAGATGTATTTACCATCTGATTGGGAACAAGCAGGGAAATGTGAAGGCTGGGAGGGAGCAGAAGGGGCACACACCCTCTTCTCACAGCAGCAGCCGTGCTGCTTGGCAGGAGCAGACCCATTTGAACAGGCTGGAATTCCTGCCAGACCATCAGTCTATTTTTGTAAAAGCCAAGTTTGTTTATCAGCCGTGGTCATAAAGTCACCACCTCTTGAAAGCTTTTGAGAAGCCAGTGTAAAATGAGCGTCATCCTCACTCCTGTTGGAATGGTCTCATTCTCATAAACAGCTACAGGTGGGACAGATCAAAGCCCCAAAGAAGTTATCGCACCCACCATCTCAGTGGGTTCACCCATTGCTAAAAGCTAGCAGTGGGTCTTCAATGTTAGCCTCAAGCCAGCAATCACATCCCTCAAGCCATCACTTTTGAAAGCTTAACCATAAGCATGGGGCACTGAGCCAGATGCCCTACAGAGGTTTCTTCCAAAAGAAATGAATCTGTGACGCACAGAATGACCTCCACTGTCATATCACACAAGAACACCTCCCACCCAAATCCTACGTGTAATGTGCTTGCAGGGGTTTTGATTAAGGTCTAAATTTACTCATACTGACACACACACAGAGAATGGAGAAAGAGGAAGACACATTTCAATCTTGTTTCAACATAGGATGTTAAACTGGTAATGGTGGGAATGACCATGATCATCTTCCCAACATTAAAACAGAGGGCCACCCCAGAAACTATGATGACGGTCATAATGTTGTGCTACCATTCTCTGTACTCATACACTACAGTCTCCTCCTTCAGATTCCTTACAGAGGAACACCTTTTACTAACAGCAAGCTCTACAAACAAACTCTCAGGTAGGAAAATAATGCAGTCTGGTCCCCGAATCCTCCAGAGATTTCTGGACGGTTATGAACTTTGCAGCATTGAAAGCAAAGTCAGAATATTAAAAAAGGAACCAGGTTAAGAAGTAGGTCTGTAGCCTAATGAGATTTAAGCCAAATTCCATCAACATCAGTTCTTCAAAATGACGAGATATTCCCTAATTTCATGCTGTAAGGACAACATCACTAGGAGTCAAATCTCAATTAGGAACGAAGTAAAAAAAATAATTAGACTGACTTTTAAATATTAGTAAGAATGAACAACTAGTCAAGAAAAAAGTCGATCTCAAATATCTGCAACAGGAACTCAAGCAACAAGTCCTTTAAGCACCAGAAGTCGGCAATGGGCTGATGAGGCAGAAAGTACCCAGCTACTCCAGTAAATTTATGATGTTGCCTGAATCCCTTAAAGTTGTCTAAACCCCAAAACAATACCTTTACTAGGTAAGAGAGGATATTTGAGTTAACAGCTTCCCTTATCCTCCACACTCAAACTTAAGATTTTTGGAGAAATACTTGCACATACCTAGAGCAAGAAACATCCTTTCATTGCTCCTCATTAGGAATACCTGTGAACTCTCAAAGGCAAGAGATAAGGGCTAAACAAATAAATCATTTCACAACAAAAAAAACCCCCATGAATAGATTCAGTTCATGAGTATCTTCAAGCTTCATTGAAATAGTAGAATTAAGGTCCACAAAACACAGGAAGATATTAAGTGAAGATAAATAAACCAGTAGACCCCTTTTTTCCTCTCCATTAGAAGGGAAATTGGAAGGGGCATTGAGTAAAGGATCATTCCTCAACAAATGCTTCAGTTATCTCTTCTCAAGGGGTCACTTGTACTTTGGCTTAATGTAATAGTTGGAAGCATAAACAAATTAGGACTGTTAGTCTGAATGGGGACATGACTGTTCACTTGGTATTGACCATCACAAGGTCAACAACTAAATGTTCAAACAGCTAGCAGCATTACAGTACCACTGAATATCTGAGGTTGGAGGGATCTCTGGTCTAGTCCAACTGCCCTGCTCAGAGCAGGGTTAGCCATGGCAGGTTGTTCAGGGGTGTGTCCAGTTGGGTTTTGATATTTCTAAGGTTGGAAATATCACAATACCTCTGGACAACCTGTTCCAGTGTTTGACCACACAATAAAAAAACCTGCTGCTCCTTACACTGAAACAAAATTTCTGTATTCCAGGCTGTACCCATTGCTTCCTGCCCTATCTATGGGTATCATCAAAAAGAGCCTGGCTCAACTTTTTTTACTCACCTCATCAAGTACTTATATACACCGGTAAGATCCCTCTGGGCTCTCACTTCTCCAGGCTGAACAGTCCCCAGCTCTCTCAACCTTCCTTCACATGAAAGATGCTCCAGTCCATTAATCACCTTCCTGGCGCTTTGCCAGACTCACTTCATTTGGGTCCATGCTTCTCTTGTACCAGGGAGCTCAGTACTAGACCCAGCACTCCAGCCTTCACCAGGGTTTAGTGGAGAAATAAGGATGAGCAAAGAAAGACTAGGGAAGCTGACAATGCTCTAACACAGCCTGAGATACCATTGGGCTTTATTGACTCAAGAGCATCAGCCTGTGCTCATAACATGGGGTTATTCCTTCCAAGAGGCAGAATTTCACATTTCCTTTTTTTTGAAATTCATGAGATCCCTGTTGGCCTATTTCTCCAGCTGTCTGAGGGTCTCTCTGAATTCACAGAATCACAGAACATTAGGGATTGGAAGAGATCTCGAAAGATCATCTAGTCCAATCCACCTGACAGAGCAGGATCACCTATATCAAGTCGTTCAGGAACACATCCAGGTGGTTTCAAATGTCTCTGAAGAAGGAGACTCCACAACCCCACTGGGCAGCCCCTTCCAGGGCTCCATCACCCTCACCGTGAAGAAGTACCTTCTCATATTGATGTTGAACCTCCTATGTTCCAGGTTACACCCATTGCCCATCGTCCTATCACTAGGTGACACTGAGAAGAGCCTGGCTCCATCCTCCTGACACCCACCCCTCACATATTTATAAACATTAATGAGGTCACCCCTCAGTCTCCTCTTCTCCAAGGTAAAGACACCCAGCTCCCTCAGCCTCTCCGCATAAGGGAGGTGTGTTCTACTTCATCATCTTCACTGCTCTACACTGGACTCTCTCCAGCAGCTCCATGTCCTTCTTGAACTGAGGGGCCCAGAACTTGACACAATACTTCAGATGTGGTCTCACCAGAGCAGAGTAGAGGGGGAGAAGAACCTCTCTTGATCTACTAACCACCCCCATTCTTATCCACTCCAGGAGGCTGTTGGCCCTCTTGGCCATGAGGGCACATTGCTAGCTCATGGTCATCCTGCTGTCCACCAGGACCCCCAAGTCCCTTCTCCTACACTATCATCCAACAGGTCGGTCCCCAGCCTATACGGGTACCTGGAGTTGTTCTTACCCGGATGCCAGCGTCTACACTTGCCCTTGTTATACTTCATTAAATTTCTCACCGCTCAGCTCTCCAGCCTGTCCAGGTCCCGCTGAATGGCAGCACAGGCTGCTGGGGTGTTGGCCACTCCTCCCAGCTTTGTGTCATCCAACACTTGGGGGACCCCACTAGATACAGGCCTCCAACTGCCACTACTCTCTGGCTTCTATCCTGCAGCCAGTTCACAATCCACCTCACCTGGCCTACTAGCCACTCCTCTCAGTCTTACATAATCTCGAAGCCTGCTGAAGGTGTTTCATTATCTAGATCATTATTAATGATGATAAATACTACCAGGTCCATCACTGACTCCTGGGGTTCATCACTACTGACTAGCCTCTAGCTGGACTTTGTGCCACTTTCAACACTTCCCACCCAGCAGTTCAGCTAGTTTCTCTCCACATCATTCTTCACTTACCTAGCCCATGGTTCATTAATTTGTCTATGAGACTGTTATGGGAAAAAGCCACACGAAGGTTAAAAGAAAGAGCGTTCCCTGCACTCCCCTTACTCACTGTGCCAGTCAGCTAATCACAGAAAGTCAACAGGTTGGTTCATACGATGTTAGGGGTTGGTTAAGTGTGATTTACCCTTTGTAAATAAGTTCTGACTACTCCCAGTCACAGTCTTGTCCTTAATGTGTTTAGAAATAGTTTCTACGATTAGTTGCTCTATCGCCTTCCCAAGGACTGAAGTGAGGCTGAGCAGTCTATAGTATGCCAGATCTTCCTACTTTCCCTTCCTGAAGACAACAATGACATTGGCTTTATTCCCTCAACTGCCATACCCTTTCAAAGATCATTACCAGTCACCTCACAAGGACAAGCTTTGACAAGCTTCCTCAGCAGTCACAGATGCATCCCATCACATGCCACGGTCTCTAACCTAGTCCTCCTCCACCAATGTTTCTTCCTTGCTTTGGACTTTCCCACTGCTACCAGAGGTCTGGGATTTCTAAAGGCAAATCTTACCAGTAAAGACAGAGACTAAGAAGGCTTATGTAAAGCCTTAGGCCCTTTACATGTCCTCTCACCATGCCCCTACTCCTCTCAGTACCAGGCTCATATTTTCCTTAGTCTTCTTTCTGCCCATGATGTAACTGTAGGAATCTTTATTGTCACCCTTCACATTAATAATCAGATTCAAATCCAGAATGGATTTGGCTTTGCTAATTCCACCCCTGCATGTTTGGACACTGTCTCTTTACACTCTTGTGACTCCTAGGTCACTTTTCCCTGCTTCCTGTGCTTGCATCCTTCCTTTTTACATTTGAGTTTAGTCAGCAGCTCTTCACACATCTATACAGCCCACCTGCCACCTCCGACTTCTGGCTTGTTGGGATGGACCAGTCTTTATACTTGAGGAGATTTTCGAAAATCAAACAGCTCTTTCTGGACATCTCTTCTTCCTTGGACTTATCTTATAGTACTCTTCCATACAGATCCCATAACATGTCAAAGTCTGCTCTCCTGATGGATTAGCCCAGCTTTTAGCCCTCCTCTGTTCTAGCAGGACCCTGAAATCCACCACCTTGCAGCCACTGTAGCCCTAACTGCTCTGGTCTTCCCACACCAGTTCTTCCTTGTTTGTAAGTATGAGGTCCAGCAGAGCCCTTCCTCTTGCCACCTCAATCACCAGTCAGAAAGCTGTTACACATGCACTCCAGAAACTTTCTGGACTGCTTGTCCCCTGCTGTGTTTTCTCTGTGGTTGAACTTCCCCATGAGGACCTGCGCTTGGGACACAAGCCTTCTTCCAGTTTCCTGAAGGCCTCCATTATAATATCACCCAGGTCAGTCTGCCTGTTCACCCTAACCCAAAAGCTCAGGACTCCTTCCCAGGCAAGTTATTACAATGTAACCATAGACTCAGAATCATTAGGGATTGGAAGGGATCTCGAAAGATCATCTAGTCCAATCCCCCTGACACAGCAGGATCACCTACACCAAGTCGCACAGGAACATATCCAGGTGGGTCTTAATCATCTCCAGTGAAGGAGACTCCACAACTCCCCTGGGCAGCCTGTTCCAGTGCTCTGTCACTCTCACTGTGAAGAAGTTC
>JAOXOE010026639.1:0-21015 GCA_028565055.1 Phoeniculus purpureus
TCACAGAATCATTCAGGTTGGAAAAGACCCTTGGGATCATCATGTCCAACCATCAACCCTACTCTACAAGTTCACCCTGAAACCAGATCCCCCAGCACTACATCTAAGCATCTTTTAAACTCATCCAGGGATGGGAAATCAACCACCACCCTGGACAGCCCAGTCCAGTGCCTGACCACTCTCTCTCTGAAGAATTTTTTCCTGATGTCCAGTCTAACCCTCCCCCATTGAAGCTTGAAGCCCTTCCCTCTGGTTCTGTCACTAATTACCTGTGAGAAGAGACCAGCACCAACATCTCTACATGTTCTTTCAGATAGTTATAGAGAGCAATGAGGTCTCCCCTAAGCTTCCTCTTCCTCAGACTAAACAGCCCCAACTCTCTCAATCTCTTCTCATAAGATTGATCCTCCAGGCCCTTCCCCAGCTTAGCTGCCCTCCTCTGCACTCACTCCAGCACCTCGACGTCTCCCTTGTACTGAGGTGCCCAAAACTGGACTCAAAGTGCGGCCTCATCAGTGCTGAGTACAGGGGGACAATCACCTCCCTACTCCTGCTGGAAAATTGAGTGAATCAAGGATAAATCTTATTTTCTAACAATGTCTAGGAAATCTACCATAATCTATACATACAAAACATGTACCTGAAGAGAATAACCCGAATGCATTTGTTTGTCATTAAAAAAAAAAAAACCACCTTCATCCTCATCATACAGTATTAACTCAATCTTCTTGCTTCTGTAACATTTTAATAGCAGTCATGTAATGAAGTACAAGAGTTTTATAACTTCTGGAGTGATGGGAAGACAGATATGAGGTTAGCTCTAAACTCGGAAAAACTCCCATGCAGCAGCCAAGCACGCTGCCAAAAGACCACAGATGTAGACCATATGAGCAGCTTAAATTGTGATACTGAAGGGACGCCATGGAAATTCTTTGCTTATAATGTACGCATGTAATTCTAAAGGTGTAACACGCATCAATTTGGTATTTCAAATGTTTTGTTTTTCAGTTTAATAGTCTTAGTCTTACAGCTACACTAAGAAAAAAGCTTCAGGAAGAAAACCCTAAAAGAAAGAACACAGAAAATGAGAAAAACTGCAGAAAAAATATCAACATTATGAAAACTTCATGAGAGACTCAGTTTTGAGCAGATTTCTGTAGATTTTGTGCTAACAGATATGCAAAAAAATACGTATTTTTTACTAAAACCAGACATCAGTTTTATTACACTTTTTAAAAGGAAAGAAATAAATAGGCAATCTATTCTGCTTGTAATAAGGGCCTCATGTTACAAGCTATACATGACTGAGTCCTTTTGTCTTTTGATAATCAAAACTATCTGCAGATAGAGGAAACAAACCGCTTCTCTAACACTGCTAAATTGCATATGACTAATCCAGGGGAATGGGGTGGAAAACAGAATGGAAAGCTGCCTGGGCTGAGTCACTGTGAAGACATAGTAAAGAACGATTGCTGTGTAAGTCCAAAGCGGTTGAGACACAAGTCGGCTGACCTAGCAGCCAGTTTTTAAGGGTTAGCACAAATATGAGAACCGAGCCTTCCCCTGATATCTTGCACTTCCCTTTCCAGCAAATGAAACTTTTGAGTTGCATTAGTTTTGAACTGAGACATAATTTTCAACTGATGAGGACACCACATAGCTGAAGCAATCAAAATTTAGAAGCTTCAGCTGAAAAGCTACTACTTCAGCTGAGTTTGGTTGTTTGTTTCAACAAGATCCAACTAATGGACTGACAATAAAGTGTTTCTGAAACCGAAACTCCGATGTAATTGTGTTTGACAAATACATTAGAAGTTCCAGGTTCTTTTTCTTGGCTATCTGTTCCACAGCTGACTTAACTCCTGCAGATCACTCTCACGTATGTGAGCCTTCTCATGTGAACTTTGGAATAAGCAAACAGTTCAGAAAAAAGAGACTGAGATTTTTCAGAGAGAATGTGTTCACAGTCTCCTTGAGGATGAGGAGGGCAACAGGCAGTTAAATCTGTTCCAAACATCAGAACACAGGGACTAGGAGAAATTGATTTCAGAAAAATACCCCAAACCACAACATACATTCTTTTAGTGTTATTCCTAGCAAAACTGTCAGTAAAAAAGTATTTTATTTGTAGACAGAACTGTCCAAACTGAAGTGTCTACAAGCAACAGAACTACTGTAAATCAATCAGGAGTCATCTTATGCCATTACCTGCGACTGTTGCCATCTATATTGATGGCAGTATTGCACAAACTAAAGTAAGAGACTACCAGCACATAACACCAGTGACATTAAATGCTCTAAAATTATCAGTTAAAGAGTTTATCTCCCAAGTGTTCTAAACTTAGTTTTCATGCCCATGGGAAAAACTGATGGAAACTGAAGATCTTGCCTATCTTTCATAGGTGTCAAGTTGATAATGAATGGAAAAATTTAGGACCTGTGAAACAGCTGCTCATCTACTCTGACCAAAAGATAATCCTTGAAAACAAACACTAAAGGAAACCAGATCCTATCTCTGGAACAACTCTCCTTAGGCCATGGCTATGAATACTTAGTTTTCTTCATTGAAAAGAGCAGCTGGGATCTTTAACAGAATGAACTCACAACTTAAATGCCCAACTTCAGTGCAAACCAAGAGTTCATTGATTACAGACAGCACTTAAGAAATTCTTAATTGTTGCTTAAAAACACCCTGGGATCAACTGTGTTGCAGTTACAACATCACGTTTTATTGGCACGTTTTATGGATTTTAAGATAAGGTTTCTAAGGAAGGAAGGACAGAAAAGGATCCACCACACACATAAAAACATTTTAGTAAAATGCAGAGGACTAGCTGGTCAACAATCCTTTCTCCTCCTTAGTCTAAGGATTGTGCTGAAGAGACAATCATGTGGAGAACCCACCATACCCTCTCCACCTGGCTCCTACTAGAGGGTCCTGACTTGATGAGTAAAGAAATTGCCTGGTGTATCTGCTGAAGGGATTCTTTTGCTTAGAATCTGCTTTAGCCAGCTACACAAAATGTATGCAGAAGTTTTATCATGCACAGGTTCTACAGCATAGACCTGCAGCAAGACAGCATGTAGGCTTTCTTGCAGGAAAAGAAAGAGAAATTAGAACTAAATGTGTGGTGTGATACTATCAAGTTTTTGCTTCAGAGAGCTAACCAAAGCAAGAAGGTTAGAACAGTGCTTATTATTGTCACACAAGATGGATAAGAATAACTCACAAACAATTCTGTATCTTTGTTTTAAAACCAGTCCCTCCTCCTGCTAAGCAATACAGACTGACACACTGCCTCTCACAATTCTTTCCAGAAAACAATTTTTTTCCATAAACTTGTAATTTCCAAATAGAGACAAGTGCCTTAGGTGTTCCCTTGCTGTAGCATCTTCAGTCTGACTACTGAAGAATGACTACGCTATATTGCCCAAAACCATTATAACCTCATGTAAAAGAAAGAAGAGAAGCACGCCATTTGCCTGGATCTTTGTGATCTGTCTACTTACAGTTTTATGAAGGGGATAGAAACAACGGGGTGGCTATAAATCTAAAAGGCACTCTCTTAAAACAAAGACTTTTAACAGTCCTTCATATATTTAGAGCCAGCCATACTTCCAACTAAGAAATCTCACCAGTATGATTTTCAACATTATTTTTCCACCCTTGTGGACTACAGCTAGAATGTCCCACATGATATATTCTGGATTATTGTCAATGTATCGTCCAAAAGATGCCCAACAGAGAAATACACAAAAATTGGAATCTACCCACTGATGGCATCTATACCATAGCTGAGCATCTCCTTATCAAATTTACTGGGGCCATAATGAAGTAACAGCTCACACAGCTGTGATTAAGTAAAAATATACATTCACTTCCTAAAAGGTAGGCTTGTTCAAAAAGGGACAGGAAGATGGACTTGTCATTGTGAGAGTTTCAGGATTCACGTTTTGTCTTTCAACAAGGAAACTCTAAGATTCTTGAAAGAGCATTATGATAAACACTGAACATGTATCTTGATCAATCCATGATTAGACAGCTAGATTTTGGCCAGTATAAAGTCTTAAAGTGTAACTACTGAAAAAAACTTACATTACAAAACCAGGCTAAAAAAAAAAAAAAATCTATCTTTAAGAAGGCAGACAGATTCCGGGCAGTTTTCTCAACTAGCTCTTAGGAATACTAGTATTAACTAAGACAGCTTTTAACAACATATAGCACTACTAGAAAATCTGAACAGAGACAGTTCCCCATGACTACTGAATTTCAAAGGAAAAAAAACCAACTCATAATAAAAGATCTACTTGTCAATATAACATACTGTTAGAATGAAATAATCACAAATTTGTGTATTTATAGCATTCAGCATTGGATCTCTTTTACATGTACAACTGAGTATACATTCCACATTTTGAATATCACAGAATGGCTCAGGTTGGAAGGAACCATTGAGATCATCTACTCCAACCCGCAACTAGACTTGGTTGCTCAAGACCTCATGCAACCTGACCTTGAACACTACCAGGGAGGAAGCATCCATAACCTCTCTGGGTAGTCGATTCTACAGTCGCTCCGCTACCATCATCTGGGAAGGCACCTATTTTCAGAATGCTACCAGCATGCTTCAGTTCCTGGCTCTTACCAAGTGAATCAATACCACCTCAAGCATTCTCTGCATTTTCTTTTAGCACTAATTCAAAAAGCCAGTAGATCTTTAACAGAATCAAGAAATTGTTCCAAAAATGTACATAACAAAAGTCTTCCCTTTGCACTGCGAAGGACTACAATGGACATTAAGTGGATTTTTGATTTTCTGTTTAGACAGATCAAGAAAAATGGTGTTTCCTAACAGATAAAACACAGCAGGCTATTCCTACAGGCTTACCATTGTCCATGACAACTCTTGATTTGTTAGTATTGTGCTGAAACTCTTTAAACAATGTGGACACTGAATAATATATACAGAAGTAACAGATATCATGGATATAGGTGCTAGCTCCAGAGATGTGGTACCCTCTGGAAGCTTGTTACCCTGAGTGCAACATGATAGGGTTAGGAAAAATGTTTAATTCAAATTTTGGCATCCTACTGATTATGTATACTACTTTTACTAGCTTTTCCATAATAGTGGTCTTGATTAAAGACCATCGCTCAGGAAGGGAAGCACATGCATTTCCAGATGGCACAAATACGCTACAATGACTAAACAACATTTGATGAACACATGGAGTTCTGGCAAAGTACCAGCAAAAAACCACTGCATTTCTGTTATATAAGTACTCTCTGACAAGCTTAAGAGAAACCACACAGCTAGATTAGGATGGGTAAAACTTTGAAAGACACTACCTCCCAATGCCAAGTCTTAAAAACAGCACTAAAAAAGGTTAAAAAAAATTGTTATAGTGTCAAGTTTTAGCTATAAGGTTGTCCAAGAGAGTTAAACCAAAATAAGTTGAGCTTTTCTTGCTTCCTATCAAGCATTTATTCACTGCTAGCTCACAAGAACAGCTTTAAAATACCTACTTCCTGTTTAGACTGATCTCTTTAACTTCCTTCCTGTACATTAAATCTTGCCTAAGTTATTTGCACTGAAGAATAACCTTTCCTTTCTAAGTTGAGGACTATTGGTACTACTTCTATTCCATGGTTTCACATCTCCCACAGCCCACCTCCTGAATACCTTGTTGCTTGCTCAGCCTCAGCATGGCTAAAGAATAGAGGTGGTGCCTCCTCCAGATGCTGCCTTTTATCTTCTAGGCTACCACAGGTCTCAGCATCATGTCATCATCTCTTAAGGCCTGCGAACCACATAGCACCTTCAGGTCAAACCTTCCTCTGTCCTTCAGTCTAGTTTTGATATTAAGGCTGGCAACATTTTGCAATTTCATTTCCAAAGTGGATTTATTTACCTCACAAGAAACGTTAATCAAGGATGCGTATCTGTGAACTTTTCTCTCATGTTTGGGCTTCCAGGTGGAGTACTGCCCACTTTTTAGTTTGTGCTATAGAAGCAACAGAGATCCATCACCCTCACCAAAGAATACAATAGCATGAAAATAAAGCTAGTATCTGACCCAATTATTTTCCCCAAATCAAGGTATGTAGTCACAGTGAACCTCTTACTTGCTGATAAATATTGTATAACTTAGCAACTTCCTGTAGTTCTAGCCACAAAGAAAAAAATGGATGAAAAAACTCTTGAGAACAAATGAAAAGAGAAAATTAAATTAGCACGGTAAATGAAATGCATATTTGCAATAGATATACAGGCCATCAGAGTTTTAGTAGTGACATGTATAAGGGTCTGGTAAATACTAATGAGCTCAAGTGTTCACTCACTGTTCTAACTGTCAAAACCAGTGACATCACTCATTTCTAATGCCCCTTGAATCTGTTTTGACATTCAAAAAACAAGGTGTAGCCTGACCAAGTCAAGTCCAGTCCACCTACCTCTCACTCACACAATCTGTTAAAGTTTTTTTTAATCAAAAATTAAGAACATCTTCACTCTGAATAATTTGTACTCTTTGATTATCTCAATCATTATATAGTTAGAGGACTGTCTCATTTTACATACTTTTTGTCCTCTTAGATGTTATTAATGATGTACATGAATTTCTAACAACAAAATACAAAGTGACAGATTTTGGAATTAACTGTTAAAACCCATGCAAATTACTAAAGTTATTACAAGATATATTGCTTTCAGAGGAAGGGCACAGACACAAACTTTTTATTATGACTCAAGCATTTTGGAAGAGATTGTGGAACAGCTTTGGTTCATGACAGAATCATAACATTAGCGATCAGAAGGGACCTCAAAAGATCATCTAGTCCAATCCCTCTGCCACAGCAGGATCACCTAGACCAAGTCTCACAGGAACATATCCAGGTGGGTTTTAAACATCTGCGGAGATGGAGACTCCACAACCCCCTTCCAGTGCTCTGTCACCTTCACTGTGACGAAGCTTCTTCTCATGTTGAAGTGGAACCTCCTATGTTCCAGCTTACACCCATTGCCCCTTGTCCTATCACTAGATGACACTGAGTAGAGCCCAGCTCCATCTTCCTGACACCCACCCTTCACATATTTATCAACATTAATGGGGTTACCCCTCAGTCTCCTCTTCTCCAAGCTAAAGAGACCCAGCTTCCTCAGCCTTTCCTCATATGGAAGGTGTTCTACTCTCAAGATAACTTCTGGTGTATGTACATTCTTTCTCAGAGAAATTATGTTACTTTTTTGCAATCATTCTGGTTTTATCCCCACATATCATTGAAATAAGAATTTTTAGCTGTGTCAGGTAGCTAATGTACATAACACACCCCCTTCCACTGGTTGGCACAATACTTCTGTTACCAGAGGTCCAAATAAGGGCATTATTAAAATATCCTTTTCCCAAGTGCTTTGAATAATTCACTCCTAGCCTACAAGGACTCTGGGAAGAAGAGGATGTTGGTTATGCAGTTTACACATTTTCAAGCTAACACACAAGTGTGCCAGCAGGCAGATTATTCCACTGATCTCCTGAATAAGAGAGATTTCACATTTAGTTATTTACAGCCAAAGAAAACATAGTTTTGCCCCATCACAGCTAACAAAACCTTCAGTGTGTCTCAGGAACAGGACTGGTTTGTTGGATAACAATTACTGTGTTTAACATAAAATAAATGTTAAATATTTTAATGCAGCTCTTTAATGAAAAAATACTGACAGATCACAAACAGAGACCTCAAAATTACACCAATTTTTTTTAATTAAGTAATCCTGAAGTCCATACATGTATCTAAGTACTTAGTTACGTTTTTTCTTCCTGACACACCATGAGAGTTGTTTTTTTAGAAATACAACAGCTGTTTCCTAGATATCTCCACAATGGGACCAGTAGGGACGGGAGTGACCAAGCAAAGAATCTTCCTATTTCTCTGCCTGCAGGCATGGATTTTGTTCCAGCATGCTCACTGTAACAGCATCAATAGTGTCTCAGTGGAAGGGAATCACAAAGGAGACAGCTGTGCTATCAGAAGATTAAGACAAGATCCAGAGACTGTCAGTTGCTTTACAACAAGAACCAAATCTCAGGACTGTCTTCTAGTCATCTGCTGTCAACAAATGTCACCCTCCCACAACGAATGGGAATGTTTCAGGAGTAGAGGATAACCAAGATGACTGAGCTTACAGAAACCCTCATTGTTTAACAGACTACATGAAGCAAGGTACCACTCTGGTGGGTTCAGTCATTTCAATTGACACAGGGCAAAATGGTCATCTTTGATTATAATTACCGTTGTAGATATTTGAAATACCTTTTTAAACATCCTTCCATTTGTTACTCAGTAGTATCTGCCTTCTTGTTCAACATTCTCCCTTTTCAGCTTTGAGCTATATCACAGAATCTTAGGGATTTGATATCCTATGAAAAACCTCATTATTTTTTACTGACATTAAAATTAAATCACTTAATGTATTTTCACATTATACAGCAAAACCAAAAAGCTGAAATGGTGAACGAATGGCTGACATAGAAAAAATCAATCTGCGAAGCAGGTAGCAAAACAACATTATTTGAACTCCTTTGTGTGCTCAGAGAAGTCTCAGAGAAGTAGAATATAGTAAGTTATTGTACTTTCAATCACAGAATCACAGAACATTAGGGACTGGAAGGGACCTCGAAAGATCTAAGCCAAACCCCCCACCACAGCAGGATCACCTAGATCAAGTTGCACAGGAACATATCCAAGTGGGTTTTAAATATCTTCAGAGAAGGAGACTACTCAACCCTCCTCGGCAGCCCCTTCCAATTCTCTGTCACCCTCACTGTGAAGAAGTTCCTTATATTGATACAAAACCTCCTACATTCCAGCTCACAACCCTTGCCACTGAGAAGAGCCTTTCCTCATATAGGAGATGTTCTGCTCCCTTCATCATCTTTGTGGCATTAGCAAAAAAACCCAGCTGCTCTGGTTTACTTAAGAGACAACATTCTCATTAGATGCATGGTTGTTCAACAAATGCATGTTGTTGTCAGGCGTTTATCTTACACAGTGTTTAAAATTGTGGCTAAAACAGTACTTGTACAAGCTAGATAGATATCGCTGGAGAAAAATTGTGAGTCTATCTTCAGACTTAAAAGCTTACTGCATTACCTCAGGCTTAGAGTTCTCATCTAGACTAGAACCTCAACTTGCACTGTTACTTCCAATCAATTGCTTCAGTTAATATGTCTCTAAAAGCTACACTAGATAGTATATAAACAATTTTCTTCCCAAGAGTGATCCGGTTCAGCGAAGAGCACAAATTAAGGGTAGAGTGAAAAAGTATGGCCAAATATATCACAAATAAATAGCAAACCCATCTATGTAATGTTTTTGGGATGAACTAGCTATACACAGAATAACTAATTCCCATTTCTTCTAAACAGCTACAAAACATAACTGCAATGTATCAAGTTCTGCATGAAGTAAAGAAAATCTGTCTCCTATTGGTCTGCGAGTTGCACAGCAATCTGCTAGGTACAAAGAGAATCAGCATAATATCTAACAAGCAGCTGAAACTTTGAGGATGGTAATTTGTGTTGTGCATTAAGTTAACATTTGCAGCTTCATTTGGGATGAAATTCTAACTTGGCTAAATATATTAAGCATCATCCAATAATGAAGAGTATTTTTAATGCATTATTTTGGAGGAAGAAAAATTACAATTTAAAAGACATTTTAAGTAAGGGCACAACACCACATTCTAACTAGTATGTATATATGTGTGTATATATATATATATATACACACACACACACTCTATACGTACATACAAACTACACTACAGCTTGTACATGATTACGCCGAACACTGATAAACAGCTTTTATTAGGGTAAGAAAACACAGGAGCACAAAGATGCAAGACAAATCTAAAATGCAATATTTCTGTTTATTGATGGAAACTGTTTTGCTAAGTGACTTTTTCAGTAGAAAATCTCTCATGTAAGCAGTTCCACAGAGTATGTGGGGATTCCCTATGTAGTATGCCACTTGTTATTGGAGAGAATGAGGAAATGTGCATAATTTCAATTTTTTTTTTTTACATTACAAGGTTTTTCCTCCCCTTTCCCCACCTCCATTTAAGCCAGGGTAAAAGATTCAGAACAATGATCTAGACTGAAATCAAGAATAGTAGATTTCCCAAATTCCACTTCTCGTTTGGTACCTCTTAAGAGCACTGGTGGGGTTGTGTTACCAAAAATTAGCATATACTTAACCAATAACCTATAGGTGTATATACAGGCATATGTTATATAGCAATAACCTATAGGTATTAATCATGCAATGAGAAGACGATATGATTATGTGAACAGAACAAAAACCTGTACCTTGAAGTCTTAAAAAAAAAAAAAAACAAACCACACCACAAAAATTAAGATTTGCCAGAGAATAACACATACAGACATACAGACAGACAAGTGTTTGTGTTACAGTTAGAAAAAAAAACCCAACCCAAAATGTACTAGTTACATTTCATATCCAACAAAGCAATTCTAAATGAAGCATCACACATTATTTGCAGGAGCATCTTAGAGCAATAACAAATACAAAATAAGAGAAATAATAATAAACAAAAACATTTTCTGTGGAAGAGCTTTTCCACAAAATGATCCAGAAACTTGCTCTTGAAGCTGTATGTTGTATTTTCCTCCTGTTAGGCAAGGAATGATGTTCAAAATCTGAAAAAAATAAAAATCAGGCAACATACCTCCCAAAGGGGATTCCAGTGATGCTAAAATATTTTAGAACAATTAATGAGGTACAATTTATAACAACAACTGACTCGGACCAAGATAGGTTCTCCTCCCCCTCTACTCTGCCCTGGTGAGCCCACATCTGGAATACTGTCTCCACATCTGGGCCCCTCAGTTCAAGAAGAACACAGCACTGCTGGAGAGAGTCCAGTGCAGAGCCACAAAGATGAAGGGAGAAGAACACCTCCCTGATGAGGAAAGGATAAGGGAGCTGGGTCTCTCTAGCTTGGAGAAATGGAGACTGAGGGTTGACCTCATTAATGTTTATAAATATGTGAAGGGTGGGTGTCAGGAGAACAGATCCAGGCTCTTGTCAGTGTCATCTAACGATAGGACAAGGGGAACATAGCTGGAACATAGGAGGTTCCACATCAATATGAGAAGAAACTCCTTCATGGTGAGGGTGATGGAGCACTGGAACAGGCTGTCCAAGGGGGTTGTGGATTTTCCTTCTCTGGAGATGTTTAAAACCTGCCTGGATGTGTGACTTTGTCTAGGTGATCCTGCTGTGGCAGAGGGATTGGACTACATGAGGTTTTGAGGTCCCTTCCAATCCCTAAATGTTCTGTGATTCTGTGACTCGTATATATATACACATATGTATATATGTAAAATTTTTATAACACACACACACACACAGAATTCGGCTTCAAATTTTAAATACCAAATCAAAAGTCCTTCAACTTTGTCTTCCATGACTGAACACAAGCTAAGGTCACATGCTGACTGACATTGAACAGGCAGCAATTAGCATTCGTTAAAATACTAAAGTCAGCCATAACCATTTACAGTGGGGGAGCAAAATCAGAATAATACGGTTCCACCAGGAATCAGTTACCTTGCTCTGCTTACCTAACAAGAGAATTAAGACATTGTGTTCGCTGTTCAGACAAAACTTTAATTTTCTGTTCAGCATTACTAATATACAGTGACTTTATACTATGAAATGAAGAACTCAAAGGAAGAAAACATCAGGAAAGGTAACACCTTCCCCACTGCAAGTGCCACAGCCATGTAATTCTGCAACACATTACACAAATAACTCTGCATTTGCTGTTTAAAAAAAACAACACCAAACAAACCTGGAGACCTCCAATTTGCTCTTCCCTTACTTTTCAAGACAATTTCAGCATGTACCTGCACCAGTTGAAATTAAGTGGAATCATTTACTCCAAGAGTAGAGGGTTAAAACTTACCCATTCAACATTTTATACTGCTAAAGGTTCTGTTTTAGTGAGCAGAAAATTTTCACAAAACATTATTATCCTGAGCTCAAGGGTTTTCCTGTGCCTTTGCAGGTAGGAAGATGAATGCTTCCTCTGGAGCTATAAAAGTGTTTCTGAAGAGAAACATAGGTGAGATTCTTGCCTCTCCTCAGGCTATTACCATTGTTCATCCTTACAGAGAATATGAGACTTGAGAGGCTCATCGTAAAGTTTTAAAACACACACACAGTAATCTCTTTTCCAGAGCACCTACTGTCCTCTGTATTTTTCTTGGGAAACTGAGACTTGTCAATATGCCATGATTTAAAGATTTTCCTCCTAAAATGAAAGCGTTTGTACTCAGCTGTACAAGTAAAAGTAAGCCGTGATGTGTACACAGAGATTTGAAGAGCACAGCAGGTATGCCAAAAAGGGAAAATCCAAAGGAATGGAGAGGAAAGGAGATTTTACCATTGTTTTTAATCTATGCAGACTGTCACTGCACCCATGAAACAACAAAATGCCCACCTCAGTGTCATTTACTACAGGCCTTAAAGCAGTAACCTACTGGTTTTGCTCAATTGAACAGCTTCAGTGAAGTCCACAGACTCTAAACTGTATTATTTATGTGTTGTGGTATTTTGATTCTTCGTTTTTCAAAAACACGTAACTTTTGAAGTTACTACCACTACCCTAAGCAGTTCCCCCCCCCACCCCTGCCAACAATGCTCCAAACCATTGCCTACTGCCAGCAGCAATCAAACAGGTAAACATTCAAATAGCTGATCACTATCAGACAGCTAACCAAGGAAAACAGCAAAACTTCATTCTGCAGGGCTTTTGTCAACTACTGTACACATATTTGTATGTGGAGGACAAAAATAGTAATAAAATAATTCTTCTTACTCCAAGGCTACAGAAGCGATCCACTCCATTTAAAGTACACCCATGAAACCTGAAGAGCTCATAAAAGGTACACACCAGGTGAGATGGGGAAAATAACGCAGCACTTAAAAGTCTGAGACCACAGAAAAGGCAACCCTTAGCGTTTTTACTACTGGAGGCACATTAGTAAGCTATTCCTGAACTGGGCTTCCGAGAAACTCACTCTTAAATTCTGACATACACAGATATAAATGATGCAGAAGAGCCATTGCCTTTACACTGGCCTAAAAACTAATCATTTCATCTTCCTGTCTTTTCAGCTGAGCAGTTAGTGAATTGCCTGGGAAACAACGTGAACTCGCAGTGACCTTTGTTATCCAAACAACATATCCTCAGTGGTTTGGAGGAAAGCGACTATTCAAACCTTGAACCGAGACAGTTCGGACAGTATAGAGAGCTCTAACAATTCTACTTCGCTGATTCCGTATGCTGTGAAAAGTTTTGGTTAGCAGAGTCTCCAACTATTTGTAACTTTGCAGTGAACTCATAATGAGCTCACAGAACTGTCCACGGAAAAGCAGCCACAGGAAACGGAAGAGACAAACAACAGCATCTCTTCCATCATCCTCTGTATCTAAGGTGCAATTTCTTAAGCTCATATCCTCCCTGTTTACAAATCTACACAAAAGGCAGAGAAAAACACTCAGCTTGTCACGTTACTGTAAAAAAGACTTCTAGCACTCAAATGATTGTTTATCAAAGGCTATTTAATCAATTTAATTGCCAGTACCAAAAAAAAGAGAAGAAAAAATCTTGCCGGATTTCCATTATTTATTATATGTGGAGTGACTCGCTAAAGTACTTGGAAAGATTTACTTCCAAGTGGTCACCTACTTAGATCAAGCGCTAAATCACTGACTCTGTGATGGTGTTTGTTTAGGTGGCAGCAGTTTAGCTGGCCCAGCCTCAATGGCCCCTTACTGAGATCTCTGTGTGTGTGGCCCATTTTGCACTGCAGCTGGCTTGACACACAAGTCCCACTGTATACCAAACCCATTGTTATTTTAATGTGACTCTTAACAGTGTACTTTGCCCTTGCCACCCTAAAGCAGTTCCTATGCTCCAAGTGCTGAACACCCTACAGCAAAGCCACCTGTCAAAAAGAAAGATAAATCACAAAACACATCCGAATTTTTAAAGGCACAATTTTTAGGGTCAGCCACATCAGGCTTGGATGTAGCTAGAACAAGAATTCATAAAACTCAGTATTTTACCTTTTTCATCACCACATCAAAGAGCTAAGCAAGAAGCTACAAAAATTTTTACAGATTTCCCTTATGTTAGATTATGATTCTTATTCTGATCCTTTAGAATTACATGCATCTACAACAGTGCAAATTAAACATGAGACAGAGATCAGACATCAGATATTAATTACTTGTGACTTGGGGAAGTTTTCCCATCCATTAAAATAACCCTCACAAAAAGCAGAACCTAAGCAGACTCATTAATTATAAAAGTCTTACATACACTTCATTTTTATATATAAATTTTTAGAAACACTTTGAAAAATTGTATTTTTAAGTCCTTTTAAATGTATCAGATCAGTGCTGGACAAGTTTCAAACATTTGCTCTTAAACATTCAGCTTTGCTGATAGACATCAGCTCACAGAACCCACCTGTTCATCAACTAAACAACAGGTGAAACTCTAATTGTTACCCTTCCGAATGACTGTCAAATAGATGTTGCAAATGACATCTCTGATCTTTATTTATGCTGATGGTAAAGCTATAAAAAGATCTGTCAAAGGGATTTCAGACCTACATTCCCCTAGGTTGATGCCTCCTCCTTGGCCTTCTGAACAGGGGTGTGGATAATGAGCGTAATGCCAGCCTTAATGAGCCTGTACCAAAGTAGGGGAACCGCATACAAGACTATTTCTTTCTGTAAGCAGGTAAGGACTATTATTCTTCTCTATCAGTTAGAAAAGGAAAACCAAACTGATCTTCAAAGGTTGTTTTTAATTTACCTCAATGAAAAAATGTTTACAACACAGAATGTTACTGCTGCAGCAGAGAATCATCTGTCAGACATAACATTGTCAAATGTTCCATCTAGACAGCAGAAGACACAACAAACTCTGAACAAACCACCTGTGGCACCTAATGAGGTATGATTAACCTATTCTCATGAGGCAACCTGTGAAGCTATGTCCTCTACCTTAATGCTTTTCATCTTGTGTGCACACCTGTCTGCAAATACAAGTTCGTTATGGAAGGCACTCATTTCCCCACAGACCTGTGCAGACATATCACATAAACTAAGAGTCCTCTTAGGCAATTTCACCACTAAATATTGCCTTGTCTGATATGCCAGAAAGACAGTATTAGACACATGCAAAGGAAGGATTCCAAACTGCTGGAGAGAGTCCAGTGCAGAGCCACAATGATGATGGAGTGGAACATCTCCCTGATGAGGAAAGGCTAAGCAAGATGGGTCTCTTGGGATTGGAAAAAAGGAGACTGAGGGGGACCCAATTAATGTCGATAAATATGTGAAGGGTGGGTGTCAGGAGGATGGAGCCAGGCTCTGCTCAGTGGCATCTGATGATAGGACAAGGGGCAATGAGTGTGAGCTGGAAGAGAGGAGGTTTCACATCAATATGAGAAGGAATTTCTTCACGGTGAAGGTGACAGAGCACGAGAACGGGCTGCCCAGGGAGATTGTGGAGTCTCCCTCTCTGGAGATATTTAAAACCTGCCTGAATATGTTCCTGTGCGACTTGATCTAGGTGATCCTGCTGTGGCAGGGGGATTGGTCTTGATAATCTTTCTAGGTCCCTTCCAATCCCTAATGTTCTGTGATTCTGTGATTAGTAGAGTTTGTATGTGCATTAGTCTATGCAGACAAGCAAAAATGCACAGGTTTTTGGGATGGAGAACACCTATGAAGCCATGTAATGTACTATATACTGCCAACACAGCGTAACCACTTACAGTGCATTTTCCATTCTTTTGTCCCATCCGTTTCTAAGTCACTGATGCAGTGGGTCTGCTGCTAGTTCCTCTGGCAAATACTTGAGTAGTAAACCAAATTTCAATGTCAGAAAATATTCCCTACACATACCTACATTTTATTTTGCTTAGTATCACTCCATTATTTTTAATTTCACCTCTGCAGACCACACAATACAGTTTTGGCACATAACTCTATTTTAGGGAAGCAGATCTTTAGCAAGCTGCTCCAAAGAAGGTAAAAAAAAATATTTCAAATACCAGTTACTACCACCATGGAAACAACTGAAAACAGTTATTTCAGATTTACACATACACTAAGCTGCTGAAAATGACAGATGTGCCTATAAATTATTTTTATATATATATAAAAAACGTTTCAACATTGGTAATTACAAAGTTGAACATAATGCTCTTCAGAAGAAGAGTTGTGTGACACGGGTGACATGACTTCACATCAGTCAAGAGTGATTGAAATACAGATCTCTAACTGTGAACTGGTTTTTACAGCTTAAAATTTTAAGCATGAATTTTTGATACACTACCATAAGAGGTTTTGTTACCTATGACAAATTTACGAAGTCCACGTTCTATATACAAAGCAGGCTAACCATTCATAGACAGTTTCTCTTGAGCAGGTATCTGGGAAAAAAAATGGTCAGGAAATAGACCAGGATGACGTGTACATGTGTAGCAGTACAAATCTCTCATGTGAGTGTGATATACAAATGTAGTTCATTGGTCTCTTTCTGCTTTCTCTGACATACGTTTTTTTGTAAATTAACATAACAAAACTTTGTAAAAGATGTACTCTAGAGTGAACTATAAATGCATCAGTAATGTTATTTGATATAATGCAACAAAAAAAGGTTTATATAAATAAATACTAATTTGTTTAACAAGATAAGAGCAAGAACTTACATGTTTTTAACATGTTCATTCCAGTTGGAGTACATTTACTGTTTTCTTAAACCTCCCAAACCTTTTCAGACAACACTTACTTATGGACATTGTATGTACTATTTGTAATTAAAGACTTAGGACATAATTCACTCAAAGCTATGATTAAAAGCAAATAATTTTGTAGAAATTCTATTCTTCATTTTTGATAGAAATTAGTTGTTTATGCAGACTAGATGGAGAACAATGGCAGAGCACTGCACTGGAAATTAGTGGCTGAGATGGACATAGGTTATTAGCAGTGATCAACATTATGCTGTGTCACAGAATCACCGACCATTAGGGATTGGAAGGGAACTCAGAAGATTATCTAGTCCAATCCCCCTGCCACAGCAGGATCACCTAGATCAAGTTGCACAGGAACACATCCAGGCAGGTTTTAAACCTCTCCAGAGAAGGAGGCTCCACAATCCACCTGGGCAACCTGTTTAATTGAAATCAAAATAGTCGGGTTTGTATATGCCTCTAACAAACAGCATATTGATGGTCTAAGAGTACAAATTTATTCTTAGACTCCTGTGCGCTCACTGGATGAAAAAATTTGTAGTAAGAGAGAGCCATGTGAACTGACAAGCACCTCATAGCTCACAAAATATACCAGTGAATTTAAAAAGTTTTGGGGTTTTTTTTTAACCCCAAGTTTCACTTAAAACTAAGCAGAACACTCAGTGTCCAAACCAAATAGATTAGCTCTTCACACCTACATCACTGTAATATTTCCTTTTGTTGAATATCAAATTACAATAACAGATTTAAGAATATTTTAATTATTCCTGATAATTTAATATACTTTTTCTCACAATGATTATTAATAATATAACAGGATAGGACAGGAGAAGTATGGAACTTGAAAGTAGTATTATGTGTGCTACCCTCAAATGAGGAAACTGCTGTTCCTTTTCTTTTATGACCACATCTTAAACCATAAAGACTAATTACATGTCTGTTTGACTGCAGTTAGCACATTAAGAAAACAAATGCTGTACAGTTTAACTAAAATACATCTCTCACTCTCTCTCCACACATCACCGTCATTATCCCATGTTCCCTCTACCCCACACAGCAAAGCTCTTCACAAGAACGTTCGTAATTTGTGTAAACAGAGTTTCAAAAATGAAAAGAGAATGAGAAAATGTTCACAACAGCTAAACATAAAACAAAAGACACAGTAACAGAAACATGTGCTGAATTTGTCTTGTTTAAGTTGCAGAGTAGTTTCTCTATTCCTTATCTGCAGTAAGTGTACATTTAGCTGAATCTCAGCTCTCTGGATCTACAGAACTCAGGAAAATTAAGTTCCAGATATGATGCTGAAAGATATACATCATTAGTACCTTCACAGAGAATTTGTTTGAAACATACTCTATTATACCCCTGAAAGCTACATGCGATGCTGACAAAGGCTTTGGCAATTTTATCTGTAGGCATTAGTATAGCACAGAAAGAAAAAAAAAAAAAAAGGAGTATTTTCACCCAATAAATGCTATCTTTTCTAAAAACTCTCTTTTGACACCCAAATCCAAAAGCACACAGAAATCTGAACATTCTGTATTTCAAATTTCTTTGGCCAGATTATTATTTCCCCAAATTGACAAAGTCATTTTCACATGAATTAAATTCTTCATCAGCCTTAATTGTTGGAAACATTTATTAGGTGGGCTGACACATATAGAGATATTTTCTGTTAATAAAAATGTAAGCATTATTTCATCTGTCTCTTATTTAGACTATATTATGTGACGTAGAAAAAGTTCTTGAAGTTACTGCTCTTGTTTTCTAAGTAGTATTTGGTCCTAACCTTGTAAACCTGCTGTGACACAGTGCTTTTTACCGAGACCTTTTGAAAGCAGCACCCAGCGTGTGTGATCACAAGTGTCAAGATTACAGGTAAAAGAGCTCTGCTAGTTTCTTAAAAGGTGGTGCCTGTCAAAATTAACCCTGTAAGAAGCAAAGCCTGTCCCAACAGCCCGAAGAAAAAATCATCTAGAACAAAGCAGGTAGAACAATCCCTAAAAGCTTTGCCTCTGGACACAACTCCATGCTAGATTCTTTGCTCCAAGCAAAAGAAAAACATCTGGCCAAAGACATTTTTACTCTTCTTTATCTGCAAACTCATCTCCACTCTCTCACCTCTTCCCCTCAATAACAGCAGTGAAATCAGTTCCAGAATTGTGCCCTGAACTGGACTAGTACAATTTTAAATGAGTGCTTTTTCAGCCCAAATTGTTTCACTAATGTATCTGAGTTGTCAATCAGCCCCAACTGCTATCCCAGCATGATTGAATCTGTGATAAACCTTGGGAAAGAGTGGCACAAGCAAGGATAATTACCTTAAATTACCTTCACCCCTGAAAAACCAGTAACACCAAATCATAAACCTGAAATAACCAAAATTGTCTACTGACAGATTAGACCGGTTTCTTTCTTGAAGAGTCATTTACTTTGAAGACAAGAAGCCTATTCCATGTACTCCAACACAGTTGTAGTGTTTGCTTCCAAAATATTTAAAGTAATAGAAAAGTTCTCTTTAAAAGTATGATATCACATTTTAAAATAGACTTATTTAAATATTACCATATTGCTTATTTAGGTGAACATACAGAGAAGAAGGAAGAAATAAGCACTAGGGACTGAAGTGTCAAAAGTGAAGCATAATTCTCACGTTAGGAATTAAAAACGCTACGGCTTACAAAGTGTCAGCCAAAACAGATCACTGGAACAGGCTGCCCAGGGGCATTGTGGTCTCCTTCTCTGGAGACGTTTAAGACCCACCTGGATATGTTCCTGTGTGACTTGGTCTACGTGATCCTCCTGTGGCAGGGGGATTGGACTAGATGACCTTTCAAGGTCCCTTCCAACCCCTTATGATTCTATGATGAAATACTAAACTGCCATAGGCAAGGATACTTTCCAATAGATCAAGTTGCTCAAAGCTCCATCCAAGCTAGCCTTCAATACTTACAGTGGTGAGTCGTCAAGAACTGCTCTGAGCAACCTGTTCCCATGTCTCATCACCCTCAAGGTAAAGAATTTCTTCCTGATATCTGCTTTTCAGTTTACACCACACACTACCACCATACTAGTCCAAAACTCTAAATATAGAGGTACTACTGTTACTTCGTAGCACATAAGAAAGTAACTCTCAAATAGATCTTTGATAGGAAAACACAAACTTGTTTTCAATTTGGCCTATGGAAGAGTTCACAGCATTAATTCATTCTGAAATATACTACATTGATTTTAAAGAACCTGAGAAAATACAAGTTCTAAGAAGGTCCTTATAGTTTAATAGCCAAATTTAAAGTTTTACATCTACTTACAGAGCCATCTTTCAGATTTTTTTCGTAAGTGAAGTCACACTCCGTATTTTCTTTGCCTTTTGAAATAGTGAAGTTATATTTGCCAGCTGATTCTTCTCCAGCTATCAATGCTTTCTTCAGCTCTTCCACATACTTTTCTCTAACCATTTCCATATCGGCAGCCTCCTTAGAAATTTCAGCTTCAGGCACTATCGGAAAGAAACACGAGAAATATTAATGTCCATAAACATATATGAACACACAGACACACATTTACACATGTTAAGGGATAGACAAGTATTAGGAAACTAGTCTCTTCTTGACGCATATTGATGTTCCAGACATAAATGAAAATGTAACAGGAATACTGTGTTTTCCATGAGAAGTAAGTAAGTTTTTCCTCTCTGTAAATGGTTTGTTAGTACTAAAGCACAATTTGACTTGCCTGAAGTTATTCTGAGTAACATTGACCCTTACACCACAGTGGACTGTTTTAACTATGATTGATTGTACCCTCTCAGTCCTCTTTGAGAGTGTGTAAACAACACCCTGCAAGACAATAGATGTAACTGACTCACTCACTCAACCATATTCTTGATCCAGTTTTCCAAGTCTATACTTCAATAAATTACAGCAAAATATATAGTCAATTTTCAAAAATTAAGCTACACCTATATACTTGAGAACCCACACTCACATTCAAGGACCTCTAAATGGAGGAACTGTCTCCTAATTGAAATGCAATCTACACTACACTGACTCCATTAAGAAAATCTTAGTCATAGAATCATTAGGGATTGGAAGGGACCTTGAAAGATGATCTAGTCCAATCCCCCTGCCACAGCAGGATCACCTA
>JAOXOE010026640.1:0-21007 GCA_028565055.1 Phoeniculus purpureus
CTCTCAGATCAGTGATGATAGGACGAGGGGAAATGGCCTCAAGTTGTGTCAGGGGAGGTTTAGATTGGATGTTAGAATTTCTTTACTGAGAGGGTGGTTAGGTACTGGAATGGATTGCCCAGGGATGTGGTGGTGTCACCATCTCTGGAGGTGTTTAAGGAACGAGTGGACGCGACACTTAGGGATCTGGTCTAGCAGTTAGATAATACGATAAAGGTTGGACTTGATGACCCTGGAGGTCCTTTCCAGCCGTGATGATTCTGTGATTCTGTGTCTGGAAACAAGCAGCTTGTTTTACGCACATTCAGTTGAGTGAGACTGTTAGCAAAATGAATGTTCAAGTATCATGAGGATGCTGAAATCTCTTGCTGGGAGGGACAAGGATGGCATAATTAACAGAAGCACACAGTGCGTGACAGTGATGTGCTAAGAAGATGCAACCACTGCAAGATTAACAACAGGATACCGTGAAAAAGTCCTTCAGCAGCTGGAAACTTCTTTTATAGCTGTTATGTTTGTGCTGTATGGTTATATCTATACTATCAGATGAGTGTCAGTGACTGTCCTGGAGCAGTGGATCTCCATTGTCTGCACTATTTTATTGCTGTAGTGCAATAGATAGTACTCAAACACTTATGCACATTTCAAGGGCTGCCTAAGGTGCAAGATAATTTCTAAAAGACATCTTGCATGCCACCCTGTTTCAGAAGCTAAGTGAAATTTTCAGTGTGTGTGTGGGCATCCTCTTGCCAGCTCTAGAGGTTGATCACAGGTAGTTTCTGAGCTACAGATTTTGCTCTTTCAAGTTTATAGAGTGTCTGCAAACCAGGTAAACTTCAGTGAGCCTACAGAAGGAATATATTTCCTTTCTTGATAGCCAGCCTATACCAGAAACCTTCTCAAAAGTAAAAAATGTTCCTGCATGCATTATTTATATCTGTATTTTAGCTTGCATTTGCAATATCTGAATTTTTTTTCCTCTGAGTTCCACTGGCAAAAATAACTGCAACATCTCCATCATTCATTGATTTAGCTGATGAGGTCATTGTTACAGGCACAGATTTAGAACAACAAATGAGTGCAAAGTGCTACCAATGGCAGGAGCAGATGCATGGAATGACCTTTGAAGACTGCTTGAGGAAACCTTGTAAAATCTCTTTGTTGGCTAAACCCATGTTTCCTGTATAGCTAATGTTTTTTTTTACTTGGGTTAAGCACACTGGTAGCTACTGCTAATTACAATTCCTTTGGAATTTTACATGTTCTAAATCCTTATATTTCAACTGTAAAAATCCACTTAATCTGGAAGATAGACCTCATTAATTGTCAGATTATTATTGGTCCAATTTACCTTTAATATGATTTGAGAGTCTACCATTATTGGTTTGCTAATTAGCTAATACTGTTAAATATTATCCTAGGTAGTTGAGTCACAGTACAATGAAATAAAATAATATTTTATATAACATAACAAAGTTGTATCCGTGGCCTTACAATCCTAAACTTGACTGACAAACACTAACTGTCCTAAACCCTTCAGTCACAAATTTGTCAGCCGTATTTCACACTTGGAAGTGTATATTTAGAAGAAATCCCTTCCATGCTACCTGGAAGATAAAGTATGGTTCAAGTGTATATTGCATGCAGTGTTCCACATATTTTGGTTATATTTTTAGTACATGAGTCAGTGGAATTATGGATCTATACTTTGAGTAGTTTGTTTGCCAAGACCCACAGAAAGCCACTGAATGCTCCAAGAAGTTTTGGGAGTTTTGTAGTAAGATCCGCATCTGACTCATTAAACTTACTTTTTTTTTTTTTCTGAAGGGATCAAATTCATTCGGTATCTAAAATGACTACAGGGTCCTGTATAAAATTATACTTCATAGTGGATTTTCTGGGTAGTGTACGTAGCCTTGCTTCACTCTACAGCACAGGCATTGCACATGGATCTGAGCTAGATGACTCCGGTTAGACTAATGTTCTTGTTCTACCCATCTCTGTGACCATGATGAGCTCCACCTACGTTATGTGTAGTGCTCATTCTTGCTATTTTTCCTCATTTTATATTTTTTTCCTCACACTAATTCTTGTTTCCTGAATTGCTTCTGCCTGAAACAGACTCGGGAGGGCTCTAAGAGTAATTCCATTGTATCTTTTGGACATTCTCATTTACACCTTTCTGGGTGCTGTAAGTAGAATCTTTGCAAAATGGATATTCATGATTTTAATAGTAACTCGTAACTTGAATTCTTAATCACAAGTTTATTCATTAGGCAGTTGAAGAAAACAGAGGTGAACAGAGTTGTTCCCTGACACTGAGATCACAGAATCACAGAATCATTCTGATTCAAAAAGACCCCTGGGATCATTGAGTCCAACCATCTACCTTACCTTACAAGTTCACTCCTAAACCAGATCCCTCAAAACCTCATCCAAACAATCTTCAAACACATCCAGGAATGGCAACTCAACCACCTCCCTGGGAAGCCCATTCCAGTGCTTGACCACCCTTTTTGTGAAAAAATTTTTCCTAGTATCAGGTGTAAACCTACCCTGTTGTAACTTGAACCCATTCCCTCTTGTTCTTTCACTAATTGCTTGTGAGAAGAGACCAGCACCAACTGCTCCACAACGTCCTTTCGGGTAGTTGTAGAGAGTGATGAACTTGCAGATGCTCAGCACCTCTCAGGAATACTTTCCATGGCTTAACATATGCAGAGGAACAATATATTTAGGGAACATAATTTTAGAGAAACCAGACACAAACCTGCATTTGGTATGAGTGATTGATTAATTCCATCCAACTTTAAGTCCTTCGTTAAGGTATTTAATGTAGGATACGTATAGTTTCTCTATCGCTTCTTCTGTCATCGGTGTTGAGCACAGGTATTTCGGCCTGTCCATAATCTGCAGCAGACTGTGTAATTTGCTTAAACCTCCCCACTGCACATGAGCAGCCCAAAGACTTTAGAAGTACCTTGGTCAAATGTCTAAATCTATGTGACACAAATCTCTTCCACCATTCTCAATCCTTTAAGACCTCAAGTCATAAAACTGTTTAATGAGCAGTCGAGTATAACATATAAATCTTGTTGTGCAGAGTGTAACTCAGCTATTCATTTAAAGTTAAGCACTTTACTGAAGTGAGCTGAGGAAAAAAAACACAACAGTAAAATGCTTTGTTGAATCGAGACCTTATCATGTCACTAATTTGCCCAAGGTTATTTTACCTTTAAAAAAAGGGCTTTGCTGCATTTCAGAACAACTTCTATGAGACTCATTTATTACATTTATGGGAGTTTATGGAGGATTTGCATAGGCTTGGAGTGTACACTTGGTTATAGGGTAAAATACACATGGAAAAAGCCAGTTTTGCTGGTTACTGCAGAGTGCCATGGCTCCAATATCTTTCAGCTTGAAGCCTTGTCAGGTAGGCTTTACTCTGCAACTACATTTTGTACTGTGCAAGAGGAGAGACATGCTTTTCAATTTTGTTATTGCCATGGTTTAGCACCAGGTTAGCCCACAAAATTATATCCTGCCCAACCGTGCAAATGGAAATGTCCTCCCATTCCCTGGAGGGGAAGGAAAGAGTTAAACACACGTCCAGAAACTGGAATTAGAAATATTAAACTTTGTTAAACTTTATTAAAGTCTTTAGTAAGTAGGAGGAAAAAAAAAAAAACAACAAAACAAGGGAAGGGAAAAGGAGAAAAGGGAAAAAAAAGTGTGTTCAAAAAAATGTGTTCTTCCTCAAGTCCACTCCTCTCCCCACTTTGACCTGATAACCCCTAATTCCTAAGAGATACTCAAAGCCACAGACAAGGGGGGAGTAAAAAGGAAAGACTGGGAATCTCATAGGCAAAACTTAAATATTCAATTTAAGCATTTTCATAGGCTACAGTTAGCAATTTGCAGGAAAGGATAGAGATAAGAGGAAGATAAACGGAAATGGAGAAGGGATGGAGAAGGGAAGGGGTGGGGATGAAGAAAAAGAGGGACAGAGAGCCACAGATGGACAGACAGGCTGCAGTGTGCTACAGGCCAAAATGAAACTGCAGCCACACTCCCAAGACACAGGAATAGGGAGGGGGTACCAAGAAGAGGGGAAAAGGAATATCTTGTCCCCAGATAAGGATGCCAAAATTTATCTAGCCTACTCCACCTGCTCAACCTGTCCCCTTCGAAGCAACCTCTCTTCTTCACTTCCTCACCCCACTGACCTCTGCCCCTTTCCGTGTGCACCTAAAGCATGCACCTGAGGGAAAAGTAAACATTCCTGCAGCCAGATGAGTTAACTCCTTACATGGTGGAAGAGCGTTCGATGCAGGAATACTATGAGCAAACATGATTTAACTCAACTACACCTGATAACATTGAACAGTATAAACTAATTACAAATTAGCATTGCATAGAACCTCAAACTAGATTAGGGGTAGACTGAGTCAACTGATAATCTGAAACATAATGAGGTCCATACTGCAGATTAAGTGGTTTTTTTTTCTCTGTTGAAATATAGGGAGCTAGAGATAAGAACAAGACTGTCACATAAAGATTTGTATCACTTTATTATATGGACATGTGGAGTCAAAACCTTGACTATAACATAATGTGAAATCTTACTTGAAAGAGGGAGACAAGGTCATGAACATCTAATAGAAGGTAGTAGCCCTGAAAAAGGGCTGAGAGTCACAGCAGACATGAACTCTTCTCACTGCAATGCAGAAGAGAGTACATAATCAAAGAAATATAGACTAGAGAAATGCCTTAATTTATCTAATAGAATAGTGAATACTTTTAAAGCAACTTAATCAACAGACAGTTGATGTCTGATCAGCTTTTTTGTTTTAAAAACACATAAGACAAAACAAGACCTAAATTTTGAAGACTGAAGTTGGGAAAACTGAAATTATGGGTTGTACTGAGCAAGGCTGATGGGAATAAAAGATTCTGTGTTTCTCTATATCTTTCTGTCACACAATTTCATGCCTTCCTGGAATACTTTGAAAACACACCAAGATCAAGGTCTCATTAATCGGTTGCATATTGCAGACATAATAATATATCTGAGCCCTTCTAAAGAACCTGTTGTTCCCCTCAGATTGCTCCCACTCCTTCCTTCTTACTGATCTTTTTTCTCTCTCTCTCTCTGTACTCTAGCTTCCAATCCTGTAGTTTGACCCTATCAAATTAGACAGATTCTTCTTTCTAACACTGGGATTGTTCCCCTCTTACCCTCCTTGAGAGATTTCTGCAGGAAAAGCACTGTTTTGCTTTAGCACATGGTCAGTCAGTTGGTGCTCAGAGCTCATGTAAAGGAGGACATGGTTTCAGGAGCACACAAGAGGAGTGGGTAATCACAGGGCGAAGAAATAATTCTCCTGAAGGTGGGAGTGAGCCATTAGAGAAGATGAGCCATAATGTATAACACCCTTGCAGTCTGGTAATTAACAACCTCAGTTTCCACTGATTTTTTATAGTAGTGAACCTGCTAAGTGTTTTCATAATTAATACTTTCATGCTTTTTCCAAGGTGACAAGAAGTTTAGAACAGAATCACAGACTAATTCAAAGTTTCTTCAAAGCATTTGATTATGCAGAGGCAATTTTCCATAATTACACCAATTAATTTACTATGTTGGTATTTTATTTTTCAAGCTGTTTTCTAATATGAATTTAATCTTGGGGACATCTGGTTTTATCAGTTTCTCTTTGAAACGTAATAAATATTTAAATTCACAGATTTTGGTGGAACACAGTGCATAAAAGATCTAATGATATTCTTTTGCTCATCCAGTTCTGTAAAAGCATTAAAAATTTGCTAACACATAATGTTAAATCCTTAAATATGGTATGTTTTAAAATGAGTTGTATATGAATAAAGAAAACATAAAAATTAGTAATGATCTCAGTCTCCTGACAATTTCAAGCTGCATTGCTCATTGAAATGTATATATCTACTACTTCACTTGATGGTCATTCATTTGTTCTGGTTTTTTTTATATTTATTTTTTAAAATAGGCTGGCTTCCTTACATCTCTTATATTTTAAAGAGAATTTAACTCAGTTCAGTTCTTACATACAAGTTGGATTCCTGTGTTTTTTATTGTTGTTAATTCTTCTTCCTAGTACTACTGTTACTATTATTATTATTTGCTATTATTATGTACTATATATTATATAACTAAGCTATCAACAAGAGCGTATGTCTGTAATATTATAGAAGAAGGATCATTCACTTAATTATATGATTGTTCTTTAATGCTTGTTAGTGGAATAGTACAATTTCTTTTCAAAAATAAGAAGTTTAATTCTAGCTAAGTATTTGATCATTGGAGAAAAAGCATATGCGGTGGGCTTGGTACTTCATTATATTGAAGATCTTTTCCAAATAAAATGGTTCTATGATCCTATATTTTCATAAATCTTCATCTGACAATTTGTTTTCCTTTATACGTTATTATTCATTATTTAGCGTTACTGATTAAAATGCTGAAGAGACCTAGGCAAACAACCACGCAACAGAAAAACCCCAACTTAATAGATTATAAATAGAGAAACAAATCACTGAAAGTAAACACTTTGTGAACATTCCCTAGGCTGACTTTGTTCCTACACACCATTTAGCAATTACACAACTAAATGTCAATATTGGCCTGCAAATAGTGACTGAGAAAGAATAAAGGTCTCTGCTGCTGTGTCATTTGGGCTTACTTGTTGCTGATTCAATACAATTCAATTTGCTCTCAAGAAATACAGCGATTTTAAACCACAAGAACAAAACCTGAATTTGCCAGCTCTCTTTTCAAATCAAACATTTCACATGTACTTTTTCTACTGAAATAAAGCCAAGGTTTTCAGTAGTGAAAGGATCAATGAACTACTTTTAATGATTAGCACTGAATTCCAAAGCAATTAGGAGATGAAGCAAATAATCTCCTTGCTCCATTTTTGTATATATCTCTTGTCTGATCCTGTATTTACAGTCTTATTAGGGCTTAGATATGATCTTAACTTTGTTGGGACTTTTCCTAGTGAGCAGAGTTGAGAAAATAATTAATTCATTTGGTAAAGTCCTAAGTTAAAAAGGACTGGGCTACAAATTCAGATTGTTTCTTTGGTGTACACACTTTAAAAAGAACTTAAAAAACCCCAAATCTGCATTAATTGACAGGACACACTTGTTCTTATTATTTAAAAATCAACACTTCTATGCAGTCTAAACAAGGATATACAATATGAAAGAGTCTGAGGTTTTCTGAGTTACCAACCAAAGAGCAATAATATTGCTAATTTTCTTCTTGTTAGAATTTAATTTGCACTCTACTTCTAGAGCTGATGATATTTTAATTCATTTATTCATTTATTTTCTATTCTAAGCTGCTGCTGTATCATAAATAGTCCTGCAGATAAAAACAACCCAAGATGTTGAAACAGAAATACTGAGGTTAACCTTTAAATTTGGATTCCAGGAAAAATAATTATTCAGCCATTAGCTATAGCAAATGTTAATATAACTGCCAGGAATTGTTAAAAGAAAAATGTTCGTGCCATGCTAGTAGCAAATAAATAAGTAAATAAATACAGCCAATTCAGAGCAAATAAAAACATATTGAATTAATTTCCTAGTGCTGAACAAGCTGCACGATGAAGACCTGCTGGTATAAATTATGTATTTACTGTGTCAGTGGAGAAGACTGGAATGAGCAGCCAGTGACCAAATTTCTCTTGATCATTAACTTTTTATTCTCCTCTGGCCCTTCAATGAACTGGAACAATTTAACAGTATTGCATTATCAGCATCAGCTTAGCATGCTCGATTTCTAATGAGCTGGAGGTCTCCAGAAGAGAAAATTTGGCATAGAATAAAGAACAGCCACGCAGGACCTGGAGAGAAAGGAAGAGGCTTCATTCCTGCCTTCAGCTTTTGACAGTACAATTATGATAATTAGAGAAAACCTTATCTTGAATAGAGATGCGTCTTTAATACTAACAGAAAAGAACAATTCATCTATTTGTCATAATGTAGAACCTGCAGAACTTCATTTGAAAGTAAATTGTTTGAAGCACACGAGCAGCATCCTAAATTGCATGAGGCCAGTTAGGAATTTTAAGAGCTCCACCCTTATGCCACAGAATTAACTTTTTCCAAAATCAGGAGTCAGAGCTGAGCCTCGAGGCCACTTTAAGTGCCATTTGCTGTTTGTTGTTTTTCTAACAACACTCTTCTAATCGTCTACTCAGCCTTGAGGCTGCGCTGACATCACTTTGTCATTCCCTTTCTCTGTGATATCAAGGCGCATAAAAGTTTATAGGACAGGAAAACTATAAATTATATATAGTTTGCTTTTAGAAAAAATGTAAAGCAAAAAGCAAACATCACATCATGCTTTGGGGAGACAGTTACTAATGCAGCTAACACCTGCTGGAAACAGGAACTTCATATTCCTCCTCTCAACCCTCCTCCGGTGCTCTGCTGCTCCAAGGACAAGTATTGTCTATCCAGCCTTCAAGCCTCATGCACACTAAAACGCTGAATTGGCTTGAATTTGTTGTCACTGACATTTTTCACTACAGTTTTTGACTTAGGAGTAGAGTTCACTGATACGAAACAGCTTTGGAGCGTCGCTGCAGGGTGACAATTTGCCAGCTTGTTTGCGTTAGAGGATGCTGCTTGTTCTTGCTCTCTGGAAATTAGGTCTTTTCAGAAGGCTTGATGTGATTTCCTCTGTATTGCTAATTGTGCCACCAGCAGTCACAAATCCCTGGCTTCAAAACCAAGTAGCACAGAGTACTTAAGTCCACGCTTCTCAGTGCTAGATCTCTCTGAAGGTGACTGATCATATTTGCTCCGCATGTGGCCTTGGGTCTTCTCTGTACTCCATGCAGTGTCCCAGAAGCCGTAACAGACGCTGGTGTGCGCTCTAGTGTATAGCATGTGTACGTGTATATCATTTCTATCATTTTAATTCAGAGAGCAGCAATAGTGGGAGGGCTGTGCTGCAGCCTTCTGAAGAGTTGGTGACATAAGATGTGTGCTGCTGGTATAGGAGGAAAGTATGGGAACATTGAGACAGATGCCCAGAGCTAACTATTTGTAGGAACCAAGGTTTGTTTTAGATGGAATTGAATGATTCACTACAAAATATGGAGGATGAATACTGTGGGATAAGCTGTCTGGCAGGGTAAACACATCTTTCATATCAGCAAGGCAGTCATCCTTGGAGTTGGGTTTATGTAAAGGTTAGCTTATTTTTATTTCATGTATGTGAAATGAAAACAACAGGGGATGGGTTGGCAACGGCTGGCCTCCTTTTCTGCCACTTACAAATCAATTGCTTAGGGATCCTTAGCTGTTGTAAACTGCCCATCTATCTGGTTAGCTCATGATCTACTCTTCAGTAGCCTAGAGCTTGATCTACTATTGTTAGCACTAAATTAACATAGAATGTGAAATTAAAAGAGAGGGAAAGTATGCACTCGCAGTGACAAAAACCAGATTTTAATGTTTTCATACCTCTGGCTTAAATGCAGTCAAGGTAAAAAATCTAATAATGCCCAGATAAGCTAATAATTTTAAAGGAGATCAATAATACTTAAACAACACAATTCTTGGTACACTTAACTGCACATTTCTTTGCGTCAAGTTGAGCTGTTGCAGCTGCATATCATCCCCTTCCCCTCACACTAGCATTATGGCTCCATTGACGCTTTCCCATTTTCACCATGTAGGAGAACATACTGCATCACACAAAGTTGTATCAAGTTCTTTTGAGGGCCTAGGAGTTGAGGAACCATTAGGGAAGTGTCTTAGAGCCACATCAGCTCTCAGAGCTCATCATGAGTAAGTGGTCAGCATAGCAGACTCTCAGTGTCACAGAAGAGATTGAAAAACAGAGATCAAGACAGAGCTAGTACCAGCAGAACCAGTGCTTCTGGTTTAAATAGTGCCTGTGGTGAAGTTTAAGTCAGAAAGATAAAATTCTGCTAGCACAGTCTCACCAAGTTACCCATAATATGAACAAAACTAATGTTAAGGTTGCAGAGCTTAAAATCACACTAAAGGAGTTTACAGCTGCCTCATCTTATTGGAGATTCATCTCTAGCTTGAAATCTGTTGAAATCTAAATAAGTTTTGTGCGACACAAGCACTCCAAACTGAATCTCTAATGTGGAAATATAAACTACTTCAGCAAATGCAATTAGGGCTCAAACTTTATTGCAGTTTCTTAAGAATCAAAATAAATACCTTCATTATCAAGATTCTCAAAGTAATTACAACAATTATCAAGCTACTTAATCCAGAAATGAGAGTTCACTTTATATTCTTTAAATACTTGCAAGAAATTTCAATATTTGAATAAAAATTCAATACCTTTGTGTTTGTTAACTGCTCAGAATATTTCTCTCCTTTTTCATACTAAATGCAGCTCCTTTTAAACACTAAACTGGACCATTTATGAACTATTTAAAAAGTAATTAGAAGAATGTTTCTGGTTTTCAATTATCAGAATAACAAAGTACATATTCCGCTGCCTAGATTTCTTGCTAAAAGTCTGAGTGAAGCTGACTGGCGTAATTTATACCAAGAAATGGTGACTGTAGTCGTCAGTGTGTGTCTATCTTAGCTCAGAAATGCTCAGTTCAGTTTGAGCTATACGGTTTTGCATAGATATGTCTTCTCTGTTAACCATGAAACAAATAGAAGAACTCTTTAAGACACCCATATAGATGGTTCTGAGATGAGGGAGGAGTGAAAAAAACACATTAAAAAGTACAATTAAAAAAAGTAATATTGTATTCTGAAGTGTGTTCCTTTTTAATCAACCCATTACAGGCAATAACTAAATTATACACCTTAACTAGAGCTGCTACAAATGAAATGTTCACTCTAAAGAAAATAATAGAGATAATAGAAGGATAGAACATCTCAATAACTTCCACACAAAGATGTGGCTTTTTAAAGCTGACTAAGCTCAAATAGGTAGAGGTAAAAAGTGGGGCTGAAGTGGTTCAATCTCAGATACAGAAAAAACTGGCAAATTCTTAAAGCAAACCCCACACAAAACCAGTTCTGGCCTGTGTCCAAACAATTGGACTGAAATGGAAAGAGAAAAGATAGCAAAAAGTTCCCTTCTTTTTATAAATAGTGTTTTCATCAGAAAGTAAGCTTCTGGTCCTGTGAGGCTTTATAAGGGAATCTGCACAGAGAAAATAATGATTTGATTCACTAACGGGGGTAGAAATCTGGCATTTCTATAGGCTGCTTTAGGCACAGCACTAGCATCACAAGTGGGAGCAATTCCTCAGAAATTTCACCCACTTCATTATACCTTTGCAAAGCAACAGGTTACATGCTGCTGGCTTGTTCAGATCACATTTTAGATATATTCATGTAAGTAATTAAAGCATTCTAGTCACAGAAATGTGTTTAAAGGAAGGGAAAAAGATGTATCTGCATTGTTCTAGGCTCAGCTGCATCTGATGGCTACAATTGCCCTAAGAAACACCAGTGAGTGTGTTCTGGACTTTCAAATGTGAGTATTAACGTGTTTGTAAGATCCCATGTTAGCGGAGCCATAAATTAAAACTTCTTCTACCCTGAGGTTGTGCAAACAGTGGAATAGATTCAGCAGAGAGGTTGTGTAGTTTCTGTCATTGAAAATATTTTCAAAATGATTGGACATTGGAAATATTTGAGTAGTGGAAATATTCAAAACACGACTGAGCACTGTCCTGTGCAACCTGCTGTAGCTGATCCTGCTTTAGGTAGAGAGATAGAACTACATGTTATCCAGAGATGATTTCTACACTCTACTATTTTTTGACTCTATTCTTGTTCTTACCTGTATGTGATAGCTGGAGACTTCCTTGATGACTGTGTGCTTTGCAAACAACCAACAACCTGAACCCAGCTCTTTTTTTGTGCTTATTCACCACTTGCTGCAGGTGAAGAAAAATTCTGTGTTTCCCCCTTAGCATGCTCAAGTGAAGGTGATTGCTGACTTTCTGTTCTTTACAAATAAGTCTCGAAGAAGCAAGAGACAATTTAATGCCATCCTCAGACACTATTCCTCTAGGTCATTTAAAGCATTTAATTTGGAGTATCAACAACAACAACAAAAGGGTATTTGTACTGTAGCAGCTATGAGTTTCCATCATTAAATTAGTCATCTGATGAAATGAGAATGGGCAAAGCAAATAAACACCCATTGTGCAGACAAATACTAGATGAACTGCTATTCTCAGTGGTTGGAGATGCACAGAACTATTAACAGTGTTTTACTGATAAAGGTTGTACCTCAACAAGTTAAATCAGTAACATCACCAAAATCACCGCTGAGTCTCATTTGTAATGGAGGACTAGCGTGCATGACCTTGGCCCTCTCCAACAAGCTTGCTGTCATTAATAGAATACATAATGAAAGACAAAAACAGTATTTCAAACAGCCTTAGAAACTGGCTTACAAATTAAAGCCTCATCATGGAAAATCAAAGAAAGTATCAAACATGTTGTTAGTTCTTTTATGCTGTTATCACCAGCTCTGCACAGTTTATGATGACTGCATGTTCTGCTCTGAAACTAGGGGATCTGATACGAGTGGAAACTCTGCTGTTCCTTTTGTCCCAGAAATGAAGTGAGTTGCACCAGGGCTATATTATATCCTGTTATTTCTAGAGGTGTGCACTAGAAATGTGAAGGAAAGCTTTGCTCAGTCTCTGTTGCTACCTAGTCAGAATCAAGAGCAATATAACTTTTACCCCACTGAAACAGAAATAGAGCAGAAAATCTACAAAAATAATATTTGTGCCTTGCTTTACTTTTCTACTTTTTTTTTTTAGTTTTAAATTCCTTTGCAGGAGTTACTTTAGTGATGAATTTGAAGGGTAGTTTCCAGGTACCAGATTAAAAGACAAGCACTGTGTGATAAAAACCTGAGCAGCTTCCAGCAAAATCTTCACCTTTTGCATCACACATCTGTAGTGGAAAAAAGAGAAGAACCATAGTTCACCTTATTGTCACGGTTTAGCACTAAGCGGCGGTGTGACTTCGTTTAAGCCACGATAATCCACAGTCAACCTCCATTCTCCCCCAGGCTTTCTTACAGGCCAGACTGGACTGTTGAAGGCAGAGCAAGTTCTGCTGATGACACCTTGATGTTCTAATTGACGAATCAATTCTCTATTTGTACGGTGTTGCCTACGGTGTACTACCTGAGAAGCAGCTGGGACTTCTTGCGCATCCACTTTCATCAATCCCACCACAGAAGGATCGTCTGAAAGACCGGGCAATGTAGACAGCTGTTCACATTTCTCAATCTCTACAGCTGCTATACCAAAAGCCCACCTGTATCCCTTCAGATCTTTGAAATATCCGCCTTGTAGGAAATCTGTGCCCAAAATGCGGGAGGACATTTCCGTTTGCACGGTTGAGCAGATTATAATTTTGTGGGCCAACCTGGTGCTAAACCATAACAAACCACCATCACGACTGGCTCTAAAAAGAAAAGTAGACAGGTCATTGTGGTGAGTGACTCTCTCCTGGAAGGGGCATAGGGCCCAATATGCTGTCCTGACCCACCTCACAGGGAGGTTTGCTGCCTCCCTGTGGCATAGGTTAGGGATGTGACAGACAAACTTTTCACCCTAGAAAATCCTTCTGATTATTACCCCCTGTTAGTTTTTCAGGTAGGTAGTGATGTGGTTACCAAGAGAAACCCAAAATCAATTACAATATTTTAGTGCCCTGGGGTGGCTGCTTCAGGGATCAGGAGTGCAAGTTATTTTCTCTTCTATTCCTTCAGTGGCAATCACAAGTGAGGAGATGAACAGAAAGACCCATCAGGTGAACTCATGGCTTCAAGGCTGGTGTTACAGGCAGGGCTTTGGGTTTTACAGTTACGAGCTGCTATATGAGATGCTTGGCCTGCAGGCAGCAGTGGGATGCACCCGTCTTAGAGGAGGAAAAGGATTTCGGGGCAGCAGTTAGCAGGGCTCATTGACAGAGCTGTAAACTAGATATGAAGGGGGAAGGGGAAATAACTGGCCTTGCTAGTCAGAACCCTGGGTGTAGTAGCGCAACACTCAGGCAGTGTGTCATCACAGATAACCAGAAGGTCTACCACCCCTCAATGTTGAAAACTGAGTACTCAGCTCCCTCCGTGAAATGTTTATACATCAATGCACACAGCATGGGCACTAAGCAGGAGGACCTGAAAGCTGTTGTGCAACAGGAAAACTATGATATGGTGGCCATCATGGAAACCTGGTGGGATGACTCCCACAACTAGAGTGCTGCAATTGATGGATATCAACTTTTTCAGAAGGGATAGGCCAGGAAGAAGAGGTGGTGGAGTGGCCCTCTATGTTGGGGAGACATATGAAAGCATAGAAATTAATGAGGGTGAGGATAGGGTTGAGTCCCTATGGGTAAGAATCAGGACCAAGGCCAGCTACCTTAGACTTCTGGAGGGCAAACTTCAGCCTATTCAGGAGACTGACTGATTGACAAAGTCACACAGGAACATATTCAGGCAGGTTTTAAACGTCTCCAGAGAATATAGAATCACAGAACATTAGGAATTGGAAGGGACCTCAAAAGATCATCTAGTCCAATCCCCCTGCCACAGCAGGATCACCTAGACCAAGTCACACAGGAACATATTCAGGCAGGCTTGGGAAGCTTCCCTGAAAGACACAGGAGTCCAGTTTTAAAGGTACAGGAGCAGGCTGTCCCCATCTTTCAAAAAATGGGCCAGCAGGGAAGAAGGCCAGCCTGGTTGAGCAGGGAGCTTTTGCAAGAACTCAGGAGGAAAAAAAACAAAAAAGACTGTAATCAAACATTGAAAGAGGGGCAAGTGAATCAGGAAGCATTTTAGGATATTGAAACATCACATAAAAAGAGAATTAGAGATGCAAAAGCTCAGTTAGAACTGAATCTGGCCAAATCTGTTCAGGATAATTAAAAAGTGCTTTTATAAATACATTAATAACGAAAGGAGGGCCAAGATGAAGTGGGAAACATAGTAATTGAATACAGTGAAAAGGCTAAGCTACATAACACCTTCTTTGCCTCAGTCTCTAACAAAAAGCTTGGCCACCCTCAGGGTAACTGGCCTCCTGAGTTGGTAGACAAGGATGGGGAGCAGAATAAGCTCTCCTTTCCTGGAGGAGAGTCAAGTGGGATCTTATCACTTATCACTCTCTATAACTACTTGAAGGGAAGTTGTAGACAGGTTGGGGTCAGGCTTGTCTCTCAGGCAACTATTGATAGGACAAAAGGGCATGGCCTGAAGCTGTGCCAGGAGAGGTTTAGTTTGGATATTAGGAAGAACTTCGTCACAGAAAGGGTGATCAGATATTGGAATGGACTGCCCAGGGAGGTGGTGGAGTCCCCATCCCTGGAAGCATTTAAGAAAAGACTGGATGTAGCACTTAGTGCCATGGTTGTGGTGATGTTAGCTCTTAGGCTGGACTTGATGATCTCAGAGGTCTTTTCCAGCCTCACTAATTCTGTGATTCTGTCATAAAGCATTCACTCTTCCCAATTACTAACTAATCTAATGCTAAAAGCATGCAAATTGAAATCCCTAGCCATATGATAAAGCCTCTCAGGACATGAGGTTCTGTAAGTAAGAGGGCAAAATCATACCCTTTTACTATAAAAAATTACTTCATAGTTGTTATGCTGCTGGTGAATACCAGAATGTCACAACTTATTTGCTTATAGCTTGGTGATTGGAAAGAATATTCACACGAGCTCACAGGCTTGGATACAGTAATCCAAGTAATAAAGTTAGGAGGAACTGCCACAAAATAATTACAACTGCTATTATGCATAATGAAATAGAACATTCAACAATGTATGCTGCTGAAACAAGTGTGCTTCATCATAGAACTCTCTTTGGGCTACTTGCTAAAATCCTTGCTATTGAACTACGCCATAGAACTTGGATAAAAAGGTGCACATTTCTTCTTTCAATCTGACTTGAAAACAGTCCGTCTGATTTACCAAATTTACTGATTTCTATATCCAAGGGGGAGTTCTTTTTTCCACATCATTATGTATGAAGAGTTCGTAACACCAGACAAGCAACAAAACTCAATTAAGAAAAAAAACTAAACAAACCATAAATGGATATCAGGATGGCCACATGTTAAACATATCAAAGTATACATCCAGTACTACAAGATGAGTAATAAAAAACCTACAAGACTGAACTAAGAAATCACATTATTTATATCACTTATTTTCTACATTGTAAACAGATTACAACTCACTTGAAAGACACTATTAACAAAATGCTAGATGAGCACATTAATCAGTAAAACCCTAAGCAACAAAACCACCTCATGTGATGCAAGGACTAACAAATCCCAGCAATTACAGAAATTAAAAAACAAAGTAAAAAAAGAAAGTAATGAAAATTTTTTTAAAATGTTTACATTATAAACTGCAATAATTCACTGTTACTTCCTTTAGGTTACAGTGAAAGAATTGACACGTGGCTGCAACCGCTGCAGAAACACAAAGTCTGTTTTAGACAATGCAAGTCTGTCTTAATTGATTCAGAATAAATCAGAAAATTTGTATTTTCCTTAGAACCTTTATTCACTGTGGTTGCCAGGCTGTCAAAAAGTATTACTGTCGTCAGTGACTATGAAGCAGCAGTAAGGCTGGTCCAAAACAAAAACAGAAAGTAATGAAGAAGAGAGAGAGCACACAACAGCAACAAGAGTAGGAGAGAGACCATGGCAGAGAGAGATTTATTCCTTGGTTCTTATCAGTACTTTTAATTTCAGGCTCAGCAGGAGCCACAATGATGAGTACACAAAGCCAGCCAGATGCTTTAGAGCTCTATCACAGATTCTTGAGAATTGCACTGTATCTTCAAATTGACAGTAAGGTATCATTGGAAGTATACAATTGATAAATATATGACTACATGCTGACTGAACTCTCTCGCTCATACCCAGAGCTCTGAGATACAGTCAGCATAGATCACTCCCGAGAGAACACAGTAAACAGAATTGCAACACAATGACCACTATTCCTTCAAGCTACACTGCAAGTGAGGGATACATATAATTCTTATAGCATGTCTCTGTCAGGCTTAGTTAGGTGTGTCATATATTTTGGCAAGAAAATTAGTATGTTATTAAAAAACACTAAGATTTGGGTTGGTTTTTTTTTTTTTGTAGTCTCAAAACCATCTAAATGCATGGAAGTTTAAAACAGAATTTCACAGATACTGAGCTGTCAGTAAAATCAGAAATATCAGTTTTCAAGCTGCCTGTACTTCAATCAACAGAGAGAGCATCTAGTCAACAGACACATCAAGAGAAAAGCTTAGATTTTCATCATCCAGTGAAAACATATATTGCATTCCCTACCCATTCTGAAGCATGCACACTTTTCTCTGTCAGACTGATAAATCAGAGCAAATGTATTGCTCTGAGTTGTACTGAAATGTATTTCAAATCTTTCATAGATAAGCCTAAATATATGCCTTTCAAACGAGTACAGAAGCAACACTTCAGAACAATACCAGAGCACAATATAACATCTGAGATTTTTACTTTAAAGAAAACATTAAGCTTCTTACTAGAGGAACTTCTGAAATAGGGAAATCCAGAGAATTTCTTTCAAGCTACTGAGGTAAAACTATCCCAATGAGAATGAATGTCAAACAGAACGTTATATCAGAGATGCTGATGGAATGAGCATTAACTACTGATTAGGATTAACTACTCTTTGGATTATATAGTAACTACCTATTATTGTTAAAAATCATAAAGCTTAGCAGCTAGTACTGTGTAGAAAGATGGGAGGCTAGGTGCACCCTGTCAAAGAAGAAAGTGATTGCTAAAATGCTGGCAGGGACCAGCTACACAGTTGGGAAGCAGGGACAGGTTATGCATATGTATAGGCATGTTGGAATATCTAATGAATATGTATTATTTTATGGCATATAATCATGGCTTTGGGGGCCAGCTGGTGTGCACGTTTTGTGGTGGCGCGAGCCCCTGTGCACCCGCCAGCGAATAAATTACTTCCTCAAAAACTCTAAAGAAAGTTCTTGCGTCCTTTCCGTATGTCAATGCAAACAACATTTAATGTAGTCTTGTGGCTGCATGTGGCTCTAGATCTTAACAGAAGCAAAATAAAGAGAAATGGAAAATGGAAGAGTTGGGTTTGTCTGTCTCATACTGTATTTCAGATCTAGAAGATGTGTTATATATTTTAATTTCTCCTGTCTGAAGATAGTAAAAACAGAATTAAACTCTTTTTTTGCAGTTTCCATCTCCTCTTGTCTTTTCTAGAGAAAATTTCCAGCTCCGCAGCTGTAAGCCCTGACATTCTCCTAACTTTGATTGGTCATCAACGATATTCAGAACATTCAGATTTTACTTTGGTCCCTGCTCCTAAGGTTAGACAGTCACTTCCCTTGTTTAAGACAGAATGCCACCAAAGGCACATTGCCGCCTCGCCATTCCCTCCTCCCCTCCCCATTTGTGTGTTTATAGCATTAAACATAGATCAGCCAAGCCCAAGTTTTGTCTGTGTGAGTACCAGACAATTCAAAATCCAGCAGCTGGCCTTAATTGCTGTGAAAGCTTTTTTCAAGCTTCTGACCTTACTCATAACCAGAAAAGAGGGGTTGGCATCTAAGAATTGAATTCTTAGTCTCTGCTAATTGGAATGCTGCAACTTTGGAACTAAAGGAATTCTAATTATCAGTAGTGATGCACAGAAATAAGGAGTTCACATGATTTAAAACAAGAAATAAAACACAAAAATTGGCTAACTATATTACAACAATTATTTTTCAAGTCCACATAACAGGAAATACAGTAGACATTCACTATCATGAGTCTAAATATTCCTAATCTTAATACTGCACACTCTATCTAAATTTATTTGCTTACACTGAATAAACATTCAGTATAACAAGTGAACTGATAATAACTGATAATGCACAGGCATTAATATTAGGCTCAGGCCATTTTCAGTATTCTTCAAAAAATGATGCCACACTTGTTCATTAGTAAGAGCAATTACAGAAAGAACCAGTTTTGCCTTTCAATTACTATAATATGCCTACTAAAAATTAATAAAGCCTCTTTGTGAGTCATCAATCCAAAGACAGAAAAACTAGATTTTATTTCTAAATGACTAGGCAGATGTGAAAACATATACCTTTATCAATACTTATCTTTATATTTTCCTTTGATTAAGACAGAATTTTGCCAAGTTTTGTTACCAAAAGCTCTGCTTTTCAAATCACAAAAGTATCTATTTAACAACGTCAAACTATTCCATACGACACTGTAGTCATGTAATAATTAAATTCTTCCACCTTGCTATTACCAATAGAAAGTCACTTTTTAATCTCCCGAGAGACAAAATACCTGCATTGACGCGCCTTCCACCCTTGCTACACAGGCAACTCTATCCAGAAAAGTCACAGTTACTGGAACAGCAACAAAGAAACCTTTAAAAAAGGCTTTAATGTATCTCTTCCCCAATCCTTGAGCCTGTGCCATACTCTGAAAAAGATGAAGAAAAGGGGGGAGAAGGAATTGTTATAAAACAAATCTTAAGTAACAGCAACATTGCAGCAATCCAACAAGGTGAAACTAATAATAATTTAATTATATTATCTGCTAGAGTCTCCCAAAATTTAAAGTGGAAAAAAAAAAGAGAATCTGCACATAGCAAAGAAAAATAACAAAAATCTTCATCAAAATTTAGAAGTCTATTGTACAGAAGAGAGCTAGATACTTGACATTTACCCTTTAGATAATTTCAGAGCTTCTTGTGATCCAACGCTAGCAGAAACACTTGATAAAAATGGCTCAAAAAAAAGTGCAGCTAAGCAAGAAGGAAATGGATATAACCACCAAAAAACAAATTATATCTCTCTGGAAAAACCCACCCAAACCCCAAATATCAGCTAGATTGAAATAACAAAATGCAGAGCATTCAGTTTACAACCAAAATAGTGTAAATAATCTCTCCATACACTGGTAATTATCAATTTCTGACCCGCAAAGACAGATGGTTTTATGTAAGAAAAAGCTGACTATTTGCAGAACATTACCACTACTTATCTAAAGATAGGACAAGGGGCAATGGGTGTAAGATGGAAGATAGGAGGTTCCACATCAATATAAGAAGAAATTTCTTCACAGTGAAGGTGACAGAGCACTGGAAGCAGCTGCCCAGGGGGGTTGTGGAGTTTCCTTCTCAGGAGACATTTAAAACTCCCCTGGATACGTTCCCGTGCGATTTGGTTTAGGTGGTCCTGGTGTGGCAGGGAGACTGGACCAGATGATCTTTCAAGGTCCCTTCCAAACCCTAATGTTCTGTGATTCTGTGTGATTTATTTATTAAGTATTTTCATTTAAAAAAATGCACAAATGCATCACTCCCATACTTGTGGTAACTGAGAACTACTTCCTACAACCACTTGAAACTGTCATGTATTTAATAGGGACATACATTATCACAATCACTCCTTGATCACTACTACATCAGAAAGTTAGAAGTACATGGGCAAACTGGGCAGCTACATAATAATCTGGTACAGCCATCAGATTATTATCTCTTGCTGGTGTTTCAGATTGGTAATGATGATACCAGGGAGAGAAGCCTCAAAACAGTTAAAAAGGAATTCAGGGCCCTGGGGAGATCACTCGAGGGCTCAGGAGCCCAGGTGGTGTTCTCTGCCATTCTTTTAGTAGCAGGGGGGAATATTGAAAGAGGCAGGAATACCCACCTGATTAATAAGTGGCTGAGAGGCTGGTGCCACCGACAGCATTTTGGGTTTTTCGAACATGGGGATCTCATCTGTCTCAGAGAGGGAAAAGAATCCTTGCATATGAGCTGGCTGGGCTCATTGATAGGGCTTTAAACTAGGTCCAAAGGGGGAAGGGGATAAAAATGAACCTGCCAAAGTTGACCAAAAAGGTGGCAGGCCATTACTGGGCATGAAGTCACT